>CATIWQ010640051.1:0-14794 GCA_949673415.1 Euphorbia schlechtendalii
TATGTCTTTTGAACTTTGTCATTCCTTGGAATGTATCAAGGATTTTAGAAACAAAAGTATTTTGTTAAATATTGAATATTATATATTAATATAAATATTGGTTTAATAGGTATTTCATTACATGTAATGTTGCTACGAACATATTTGTAGGTGTTGCATAGCACTAATCTTATTTAGAGGTATTGTTGATGTGTTCAAATGTGTTGCAAATATTAATCAAAGAGTGATAAAAAGGAGTTGCAATTGCATTTAGAAGTGTTGCCAATGCTAACCTAACTATTGTTAATAGAAACGTTGAATTGTTTACTGCGACCCCCAATATGTGTTGCTAATGTGTGTAAAAGTGTCGCTATTAGAACATACAACAACCCTTTTTCTATGTCGTGAAAAATAAGGTAAATGGTTACCGAAGGGATTTTCAGCAACGGGCAAACTACTCACGCTTTTTTTTTGTCAAAGTGTCGCCGATTACACAACAGCAACTTTTTGAGCACTTTTAGCAACACTTTACTGGCGTTGTTGTAGGCTATCTATGGTGTAGTGGTCCTTAAAATATTTTAAGCCTTTAAGTTTTCACATAAAGCTTTTAAATATTTTTTTTATGATCCTAAATATTTATTTTTTTTATAAGGAGAGCTCCCATTTGAAGATCATCGGACGTTCGAAAATTGTGTGATCCAAGGATAAAAAATCCTGAAAAGCCATCATAATCGAACGCGTGAGCTAGTACAAAATACCGTGCTCACAGTTGGACCCAAGATGGTCCTCATCTCTAGACTTCTTGGCCTCACCCTACTCCTCAGTATCATCTGAGAAAACCATCTTGCGCTTCCTTTGGCGCAGGGACTCATTGGCCTCAACCTCTACTTCTTTTTCCTTAGCTTGCTGCTCAGCTAGCAGCTTAGCCTCTGCCTCCCTTTCGGTACGGGTTTTGGCTTGCATCTTCCTTCTTTGATGCTGAGCAGGAGCATCACTAGATTTGGCTAGACTCTTCCCCTTGGCCTTAGAGGAAGCAGCCTTCTCTGGTTTGGAGAGGATGGTGGTCACATTCTCTAAGATGCTGGAGATGGAAGCCTTATTGGAGTCATCACTCTCCTCAAAGTCCACCATAAACTGGTTTTCCTCCTCCTTATCGATGTTCTCAGGCAATACTGTCGGTAAACATATTATCTTTTGCTTCTGCCGAGCCTTAGTGTACCTAGCATGAAGCTGGTTGTGAGCCAGCTTGCTGAAATGTAACATTTCAAGCCTCTTCTTCACCGGCAGGACTATTTCACCGGACTCCCCTAAAAACTGAGCCACATCGACATTCACTACCCTCATAATCTTAGTTATAAGGTAACCATAGTGATAGACGGTAGTCAACTTTGTCAAGTGGTGAAGAATCACCACTGTCCAATTAAGCTTCTTACCCACTACCATATGGTAGACCACACAACGTTCAAAGTATGTGCAGTTAGTCAGCCAGCCTGTTTTGGGTAACAGCAACTTCGCCACCAGCTCATGGCACATCCATGTTGTCCATGACATTCCGCTGGTGGCAATCTCCCCCGAAACGTAGTTGGTTGGGAGTTCCCAATCCTCGGGAATAATGATGGCATCTTCATCGCCAGATCTACGAAGTTGAGGTGCTGCTACTTAATAACTCGGTGCATCTTCTTGTTGAGCAACAGGCCTTCATAATTTACTTCATAAACTGGTCCAAAATCCAAGCCATCTTCTTATTCTACTCTCTCAAAAGTGGTTCTTGCTTCAAGGGTTAACTTCTTAGTTTTCCCTTCCACGTTCATAATAATCCTCATGATAATAGTGTTCTTGAGTCAGTGAGTGGTCTTGGTTTTTCACCATTTGGTGGATTTTGACAAAAGATTGAAAGAAAGAAATTAGGGTTGGAATGCTTTGAGGATTCAAATTCGTAGAAAGCAAGTGACCCACTCTCTTCAACTATTCAACTTATATAGATGATCTCATCTCTCTTGGATACGTGTCACGATCTCAAGTTTTGATGAAAATGAACGCTGAGATTGACCTCTAATTAATCACCTTAGTAAAATGGTGAGTTTGGTAAAAACGGTTCCTATTCATGCGAGCATCTTTTTGAAAACGTATAGATTTGAATTTTAACCGTGAACTATTCATCACGCCATTTCTTTAAAAACATGATGGTGTTATCCACGTGTCATCTCATGCTTGATCTCCAACACTTAGCTAAATTTCTGAGATTTTCATCCTTCTTCTTCATCATGGATTAGCCATACAAACCAACTGCCTCATTACACAGAATATTTCCTTTGGCAATGGTTTGTTGAAGGTATCAATGTGCTGCTCCTTTGATGGAACATACTCCAGCTTGATATCTCCTCATAGCACATGATCTCTAATGAAGTAATGACTGATGTTGACATGCTTCATTCTTCCTTGCTGAACTAGATTCTTCGATAAATCAATTGCGCTCTCGTTATCACACATAACTTCAAGACAATTAGATTTGATACAATAATCTTCCAGTTACTGCTTTATCAAAGTAATTGTGCTACACAACTTCCTGTTGCCATGTAATCAGCTTCAGCTGTACTCAGCACAATAGAAGTTTGCTTCTTACTATACCAAGAGACAAGATACTCTACAAGGAAATGACATCCTCCTATTGTACTCTTCTTGTCGAGTTTGCCTCTTCCACAATTAGCATTTGTGAATCCCCTCTGAGTTGAAATCTGAGCTTCTGGGATACCACAGACCTGCTTCAATCGAACTTTGCAAGTACCTGAGAATTCTCTTCACAATTGCTAAATGAGATTCTTTAGAATCAGTTTGATAATGAGCACAGTAGCACACATCATACTATATATCTGGCCTACTAGTTGTGAGATAAAGAAGAGAACTGATAATTCCTCTGTAGAATTTACTATCCACAGGTTTACCAACTTCATCTTTACTCAAGATAGTATCCGTAGCCATAGGAGTGGACATTGGCTTAGAATGATCCATGTCAAATTTCTTCAGAACTTCTCTGACACATTGGGACTGACTAGTCTTCTTGATTTGAAGTCCATGAAAGAAATTGAGCTCTCCTATCATAGACATCTCAAACTCTCTCTTCATCTACTTGCTGAATTCCTTACATAGCTTCTCATCTGTTGCTCAAAATATGATATCATCAACGTATATTTGGACAAGCAACACATCTTCTTTCCTTCGCCTGATAAACAGAGTTGTATCTACTTTACCCCTTTCATAGCCTTTACTGATCAAGAAATTGGTCAGCCTCTCATACCAAGCTCTTGGAGCCTGCTTCAATCCATAAAGAGCTTTCTTCAATCTAAAGACATGCTCAGGATTCTTTGCATCTTCAAAGCCTGGAGGCTGGTGAACATAGACTTCTTCTTGAATGAATCCATTTAGGAAAGCACTTTTGACATCCATTTGAAACAATTTGAAGTTTATATGGGATGCAAAAGCACAAAGGATTCGAATAGCTTCAAGACGGGCTACTGGAGCATAGGTCTCATCATAATTGATGCCTTCTTGCTAATTGTAGCCTTGAACAACAAGCCTAGCCTTGTTCCTGACAACAACGCCATCTTCATCTAGTTTATTCTTGAATACTCATTTGGTAGTGATAATTGATTTCCCTTTAGGCCTAGGAACTAGATCCCAAACATCATTACCCTTAAACTGATCCAATTCCTCTTGCATTGCGAACATCAAATAATCATCTCCTACTGCATCTTCAAACTTCTTGGGTTCGATCAATAATATGAAGGCTGGATGACTCATCATCCGATTGAGTTGACCATGCATCATCACTGGATTATGAACATCATCAACTATGTTGTCTAGTAGATGGTTGCGATGAACTCTAATCTCTCTTGGAAGACTCGGATCAACTACTGGAGGATCGATAATTAGATGCTAAGGTGGAGGTTGATCTTCACCATCATTGAAGTTGATAGAAAGATCCTCATCATCATCTTTAGCTTCCTCAGCTGGGGGCTCCTATGCTGAGTTGGGTAGCACAACTTGTGGCATATCCTAAGTTGATTTAAAAGCTTGGGAACTCCTTCATCTTAATTAGAGGGTCATCTTTTTGCAATTTTAGTTTCATTGAAATCTACATGCATATACTCCTCTAAGAGGCCAATACGCTTGACATATATTCTATATGCCCTACTCTTAGTTGAGTATCCCAAAAAGATACCTTCATCAGACTTAGGATCAAACTTTCCTAATTGTTCTTTGGTGTTAAGAATATAACACCTACAACCAAAAGATCTGAGATGACCAATCTTAGGCTTGTGCCCTCGCCAAAGCTCATATGGTGTTTTCTCAAGAATTATGTGAATTAAAACCCAATTCGAGATATAACAGGATGTGTTAACAGCTTTTCCCCAAAAGTACTTTGGTAGATTGTTATTACTCAGTATGGATCAAGCCATCTCAACTATTGTCCTATTCTTCCTTTCTACAACCCCATTTTGTTGAGGCGTATAAGGAAAAGAGAAGTTATGGTCAATGCCATGGGCTGAACAGAAATCTTCGAAATGGAAATTCTCAAATTCACGTCCATAATCACTTCAGATTCTACAAATTTTATCTCTTATTTCGTTCATTATCAATTTACTGAGCTTGACAAAAGATTCATAAGTCTCGTTTTTGCTACATAGTAAGACTACCCATGTGAATCTCGTGAAGTCATCTACAACCACCAATGAGAACCTCTTACCACCCAAGCTCATATACTAAACTGGGCCAAAAAGATCAAGGTGGAGTAACTCCAATGATCTCTTAGTTACTACGTGATTTACTGATCTAAATGATTTCTTAACTTGCTTACTATGCTAATAAGCAGAGCATAGTTTATCCTTCTCAAAGCTGATACTGGGTAAACCCACAACTAATTTCTTTTTTGCTAGTTTGGATAGATTGTTCATATTAATATGACCCAACCTTCTATACCAAAGCCATGAATTATCCTCCTTAGATACAAGACACACGTTAGTGGATCTAGGGGATAAATCAATCATATAAACATTATTGATCCTGGGAGAAAAGAGTATAGTTGAGTCATTCTTACAATTAATCACTGAGCATCCTCTTGAGTCAAATATCACCTTCCTACCTTTTTCGCAAAGCTAGGCTACACTGAGCAGATTGAACTTTAGACCATTAACAAGAGAAACCTCTTCGATTGAAGGAGAGACATCAACAGTGCCACAACCTACAATCTTGCTTTGCTGGTTATCTCCAAAACTGATGCTTCCATTTCTTTTATACTCCAATGAGATGAACTGGCTTTCATCTCTTATCATATACATTGAGCATCCGCTATACAAATACCATATTCGAGAGTCATAGACGGATCTAAGGCTCACCTACAAAACAATTATGTTTTCTTAGGTACCCATACTTTTGAGCTGGGTCCTCCTTTGTTAGTAGTGTTTAGGTTTGACCAGTCATACTCATCGTAATAATCATTTTTATGCCCACAGAGAACTGTAGCATGTCCAGCTTTCCATAAAAACTACACATTGTTTTTGGTTTGGGCTGGCTCGCTTTCTTCTGTTTAGAGGAACTCTTCCTCTTAGAATTGCGAGTTTGGTTACTCTGAGTTTGACTGTTCACTAGAAGAGGAAACCTTTTCTTCTTTAAAGCCGTTATCTTAGCAATCAACTCATCTAATTGCTTAGTGAGCTTGCTGATAGCACATTCTTGATACTCAGCTTTTTCTTAAAGAAAGAGGATATCAAACGATAAGGAAGCATTAGTATCTTCCACATCATCACTTCTCCTCACTATCTCTTTGATGTTCTGCACTGATTTATTAGTCAGTTTCATAACATCAAAGAGAGTGTTGGCGAATTCATCAATAGATAAAGGAACTTCAGAATGTACCTCAGCTTGAGGAGCTTTTCCTTTATCACCCTCAGCTTCAGAGTTGACAATGAAATGATCTCTACCGGAGGTAGATTCTAAGCCTTCACCAAGATTGTCAATGGTCATCAAGAAGAGGTTGGCCGAGTCAGTAGCTTCCTCATTAGATGATGAAGATTCTTCTGAATCGCTTCAAGTGTCAGCAAGTGCCTCATTTTTCTTGGAGAACCTCTTCTTGAACCTGTCCTTCTTTCCTTCGGACAACTTGACTGGATGTGGCCTTTCTCTCCACAACCAAAGCATTTGATGTCTTTTCTATGCTCCTTCTTCCGTCTTTCCTCAATTCCTCGTCGGTGCTGAGTTGAATTTATTTAGTGGGAAACTTCTTCTTGCTGTTGAACTTCCCATCCTTCTTAATGAAGTGTTTGAAATGCCTGGTCAAAAGGGCCATTTGCTCATCAGATTCTCAGCTAGTGGACTTATCTGATGAATCTACTTTAAGGGTAATAGCTTTACCCTCCTTACCCTGATTCCTTTTGGAGGCATCTGAGTATTCCCTCAGAGACATCTCGTGAGTTAACAAGGTGCTTATCAGCTCATCATAGCTGTAGGTCTTAAGATCATAAGCCTCCTCAATAGCACTCTTCTTGGAGTCCCACTCTATTGTAAGAGTGTAAAGAATCTTCTTGACAAGCTACTCCTCAGTGAACTCCTTTCCAAGCCTCTTCAGTTCGTTAACAATGTTAATGAATTTGATATTCATGCTCTGAATACCCTCACTGGCACCCATCGAGAACATCTCATACTCTGTCAGCATGAGATTGATCTTTGACTCCTTGACCTTGTCGGTCCCCTCACAGGTAATCTCCAGCTTCTTCTAGATCTCCTGTGCTATTTCGCATCCTGAAACCCTGTTGAACTCATTAAGATCTAACACACAGTATAAGTAATTAATCGTTGTGGCATTCTCTTTGAGAAGCCTCAGGTTAGCATGGTCGTAGTCCTCTATATCTACTGGCACACGCACTCCGTTCCTCACCACTATGGGAACTTTGGGACCAAGCTTAATAGAGAGCCAGGCCTGCATGCTTTCGGACTGAATGAAGTTTTTCATTCGATTTTCTAGAATGTATAATGATTATTATCGAATAGAGGTTATCTAATCATGGACATTCCCTCCTTAAGGAGAATTGCCTGACTAGAACCAGAATTATAGTTGTTGTAAGTCATTTATGGATCTAACTCAAAGACAATTAGACCGAAAGTTGAGCAATTGCTCTGATACCACTTGTTGGTCCATAAACGGGCTCTTAACAACATCAAAGGGGGATGAATGCTTAATTATGGTAACTTTTAGATTTTTAAAGTTTAATTGCCAAGTTCCATTTTTATATGCGTACTGAGTGCGATATAAAAACTTATAAACTGCTCAACTTTGCTAGCATAGTTTATCTTCAATATTTAGCTGAGTAACACTACCCAGCACAGATCGGATAAATAAGTAGGATAATGAATGAGAGAGAGAGATGAATGAGCTGATCACTGATCAAGCTTAATGCTTAAAGTTAGAACGTCAACACCTGAGATTTATTCTGGATCGGCCCCTAGCCTACCTCTAGTCCCCGGATACCATCTCCGAGCTTTAATCCACTAGTGAGTCGTTCCTTCAATAGGAGGAGAAGCCATTACAATGGGTAAAAACTATTACAGAAAGTACCCTCCTTTCTAACTACCGCTCAACTCAGTTTGGGTACCCTTCCCAAAATGACACTTAGATTAAATAAGAATGCGAACTGGTTTCAACTTATAACAACGTTGAATCCTTGCAATGTTAGTCTAAGTAATTTCTCTCTATTACAAACAGATAAAACTTTGATCTTTACTGATTGCTTGCGATGGAATTTCTTTAGAAGCTAGAGTAATTTGCGCAGCGTTTTAGCTCTTAAGTAATTCGCGGTGATTCACTAAGTTTAAACATCTACTCCAATCTTCTATTTATACTTTGAAGCTCTGTGAAGTAGCCTTTGCAAACTTTACGATATTGCTAATCTTCAATTTCTCATCTCTTCAAATCTTTCAAATCTTCTCGTTGGAGACAGATTCCATGATGTTTGAGATAGAATTTGAACGTTTTCCGTTGACAAATTCTCAATTGTCTTCAAGCAATCTGGTTCTAAGAGAGACGTGCTAGAATGCAACGTGGAGTCTTCTCATTGGATGACCTTGCTGACATTGATAGATTCACGCGGAGACACTTGAGACTCGGGGCATAACAGAAAATTCCTTTTACTTGGACTGTAGCAAGGAATCTCTGACATCCATACTGACACTCTTTGGTGTTGTGAGGACCACATGAATCTTCATTAATTTCAGCACCTTTTCTCCTGAAAAGCAATTAAAGAATATTCCATTCCTTCACCGACGAAGTTAGTAGCGCATGAGTCATTAAGTCTCTATGTGTCAAGAAAACATGCTTTTAATGAAATAAAAGCAAAACTCAGCATGAGCTGAGTGATGTAATCCTAAACTATGTAGTTCTTAGCACACACTCAGCTTTTCCTACTCGAAGTCATAACTTAATTATTTATCCAGCAGAACTGAGTTATTCTCCCTTGAATAAACTCAAGTCAGCTTTATTAATTAAGAGTCTACTTAGTACTCAAATAATTTTACTATCCTAGACAGTTTGCTATTTCTAAAACTACTCAGTACTGTGAAGTACTATTAACTTGGGTTCTACAGTGTTAAATCATACTTTAAATATGAAAATGACTTAAGCTCGAATATGCCCAATTAAGAAATGTGGTTTTCTATAGATGTAATTTAATGTGATCCAATAAGAAGTAAGTAACTTATCCCGAACCCGAATATCTGTGTCTTAGTGGACCGTCCCCCGGACATTAAGCCTCACAGGACTTTAATACCTGGAAGAGCTCATCCAGGTGGCGACTCTAAAATACGAGACAACGATTTCAGGTTTTGACAATCTTAATCGATTTCATTTTCTCTTTAAACCTTTCAGGTCCCCGACCTGATTTTTTATTTTCACAAAAACACAGTGGTGGACCGCGCCTCTCATCTTAGCATGCTCTCGGCTCATCGCTTTCGTGTCGTCCGCTCACAATGGCGACTTTGCTGGGGACTTTTTAAAAAAAAAATTTCTTAAAAGGTTTCAGATCTTGGATAAGTACCTAAAATTGTTGATCACATTATTCCTTACTTTCTTAATTATGACATATTCATAATATCGCATTCCAATAGAGTGGATTAGCCCGTAAGTCTGAAGTACCCTATTACCACGATACTTACTCTTATACTCATCTTCCTCCCTGAGAAAAAATAGTACTTGAGCAACTGGAGCACTTGTTGCCATACCGCATGTACCACCCTCGTTATAACCTATTTGGGGAGAGGCTTGGAGTGTATGTTAGTGCAACAAGAACCTTCTACATCAGTAACCCAAAAGCATACCTCATATAGATAAGCTGTAGGCATTTTCCCAAGGGTGTTACCCAACAAACGGTTATGCATTATAATTTTCTTGCAGGTGCGCTCCTTAGTATCCCTGTGGTAGTAACATAAACCAAACTTAGAATAGAGACTAGCAAAAAACCCTACGCGTGGGAGTTGTATGGCTGGAAGATTGAAGGTTGCATGCTACATCTTCCATGTTAACCACGAATATCAGTTCAGACACTTGAGTACACACTCTAAGTGCAGACACTTGAACGCACGCACTCATGGTATTCAAATGATGTAACATAGCATCTTCTCATCATCATGATGCTAATTCAGTGTCACACATACTTAAGATTAGTTGACACTCAAGATCATACCACCCAGGATAACATAAATCATGAAACATCATTACCCCTTCAGCAAGATGTCCATTTGACATCCGACACTTAGCCCACACGGGGCAATTACATATCCAAAACATTCTGTATGTGATGTCCGCTTGATATCCAACCCATTGCCCAAACGGGGCAAATAAGTACCCAAACTATATTTTTCCCACATCACGTGATGTCCTTGTTGACATCCGAACCTAAGCCCACACGGGGTGAACTTATTTCGAAAGTCTTACCTTACCAATCTTCGAGGGTATATGCTTAATACACGAACCATTCTCCCATACGAGGCAATGATTTATGCATCACCGCATACCCTCAAATAGTGATAACCACACTAACATCCGAAACTCCGCCTTATTTGGGTAAAATAACCAAATCATTTATTTGATAGCTACATATGGTAGCTGTTTTCATTCTATTCGATTTCATTAAGGTATGCAGCACAACTTACCCGAAATCAATTTGACCTCCTCATTACATGAGATCTAGTCATAGTACAAAATCTCAAACTATTGACCTATTACCACACTGGTAACTTGGTCACCTCATTTACACCACTCATGTTACGATGTCACGCAGACATTGTACAGATCTCAAATTTACTCCTAGGGGTTGGATTTTCATTTCACCTTTTTTTTAACTTTATTTAACAACTAATCTGTTTATTTCAAATGGATTGACAAACACATTATTTGTTTCACCTCATAACATATTAACCCCTTGTGAATGCAGCCATAACATTAACATCTCACACATTTTTTCACATCATAAATCGCACCACGAACCTTACATGCATGGTCTGATCCTCTACTTATGTATCTTAGATTGGAAAAGGCCTAATCACCACTTGGTTTGCATTTCTTAGATAGTGGCTAGTCTGGCGGGGGTTCCGCACACTAACTCAAGTGAGGACTCGAGTTCAGATTCAGATTCGGTTCAGCATGCATTTTTCAATTTTGATAGCATGGCCGATCCATAAGACAAAGTTGTAAGGGAGAATCAGCCCTTCCTTATGGAACATAATTCTTAGCAGACACATCAATCATTAGTAAGCTCAGAGATTGCAGTTACCTTAAATGCCCTTGCAAACAATGAGCAACTAGTATCAATTATTCATCAGCGCATCAGGATAGATTAGCCCAAAGAAAGGGCTCATGATGTGGTGTCCGACCTAGGCGTCATCCTTAATATCGGCGGTCTGAATAATCAGCCTAGAGCAAGGGGACCTTCTCCGTCTTATATGACGCACCCAGCTTCTACTATCTTTTACTTGTTCGGGGCAAGACAAAATCAGTTGAATCAGAAACAGGTTCAGTCAGGATATAATTTTTCCAATCCTTTACAGCATCAATCCAAGATTCACTTCTTCTCGGGATAGCCTAATCAGTCAGTGATGGTACCAGGACCTTTTTTTCAAGGAGTGGCCCAACAATCTATTACTAATTGAAGTGTGCCACTTTCCTCACAATTCTAGGCTATCCCTCAACTGCCTAACTTTGTGGGAGCCCTTAGGGGAACTACATTTCCTCAGGGGCAGTATGGTTCTATCTAGGCATTGGGAACACTATTCTCCAGCAACCAGGCAAGTTGGAATTGTGGCAATAGTTCTTGGCCACTCATGGTAGCCATCTCATGAGTACATACTTTGCGCAGACAATAGTCGGGGATGAAGATAGCTTGCCACCCAACTTCACGATGCCATAGTTTGAGAAGTATGTGGGTTTTGAAGACCCGCGTGCTCATTTAATGCATTACCAAACAATGATGAGGGCATTGAAGGTAAGAGAATAGATGATGGCTATGCTTCTCATTGTCACCTTGGGTCGCTCTGTCAAAGATAGTACAACCACCTTCTGTTGAGCATAGCTTATGATTGGAATAGTCTTTCTCAGGTTATGATGGGGCATTATGGTTTCAACACTCAGATGTTAACCACAATGTAAAATTTAGAGGTTATAAGGTTGAAGTAGGGCAAAAGCTTCAAATCTTACTATGAGCATTGGATGGCCACACAGGTCAGGCTTCAAGCTTGTTTAACCCTACCAGAGATGATAATCAAACTTCTGAATAGCACACTACCATCTTATAGAAGCAAGTTCGGGTCTGATATCTTTTTTAGCTATAAAAAAGTGTTTGACAAGGCGGAGAGGATGGAGCATGTCAAATCCATGGACAAACCTATGGAGAACCTACCAAAGGGCACTAGTACTGGAAGATGACCACGAGATGATAACATTAAAGATGTAATAAATTAGTTTTTTTTAACAACTTTGCCCATGAGGCTTTTGAACTTTTTGAATAAATTGAACTTTGTTTACTCGCTTGATATCCTATCGATTGACATCATGCATTCTCATTAACATATGCATAATGTTTTTAGCATATATGACACATCATGTTGTGAAATTAATTTGGGCATAAATGGATCCCCTACGATTGTAATAAGTTCAAATGATTTGACTCTTGAGGGAAAGTGAGAGGCAAACATGGGTACTTAGACAACGCATGATAGCATTTTCCTGTACCTATCCAGACATAAGGTCGATAGAAAAATTGCCAATCATGGAACCTCCATCGACTATTAAGTCAAGCAAGCAAAAGTCAAAATGATCGAAACCAGAATGGATCGAAAAGTCAACAGAGCGAATTGAAATTAAGATAAACAACTAACACAATGGACTTACATAATGCTAAAGATATAAAGAAGGAGAACATCAATAACTCCATCACACGGCTCACCAACACTTATGGGCCAACCATTACACTGTTGAACGTAAATTGTTCACCCTCGATAGAATCAAGCTACCGGATCTAAAGCCTCTGATCCCATACATTTCACCTAATCTCTAGGAATTTTTGTTTAGCAGAACAATTAAATTTATAAAGAAACACTAATGATTAAGCATCAGTACTCATCATCGCGTATACCTCAAGCTAACAAAGCAGCATGTGCACCACACAATATATCAGGAACACTGAACAAGATAACAATTGAAGTAGTGGACATGGACGACAACCAATCTATCTGTCAAAATCAAACAAGACTAACACAATCACTATCACACATAGGTAAAAGATATAAATCAAGTAAAAAAGCAATACCAACAAAAAAATAATTTCGTAATTAACTTGTTAATTAGCACTCTGTTAGTTGAGCAAAAATTAGGGTCTCTTTTTAGAAAAAAAGAATAGTTCACTGAGTTGAAAACCTGAAAAGGGTGGGTCAGGAAAAGCTTAGAACATCGAGAGAAAAAAAATACACATTGGTTAGAATACCTGAAAGGGCTAGTCGATGACAAGATTCAAATCATTTGAAACATTCATGCCCCTGTTAATTTCATCAATGAATTGTTATTTTTGCCAAATTTTTATGTATATGTTTATCTTGATTTCTTGAATGCCAGAGGTAGAATATCGCAAGTAAACATCCCATCACATCATGGTTGAATAAAAATAAATAAAAAATAAAAGAAAAGATGAGTCTACAAGATTGAAAACCTAAAAGGGTGGTTCATGCAAAAATTAAAACAACGTTTGATAGAATGAAAACCCATAAGGACAGTCTATGTAGATGTTAGAACCAAAGAAATATCAAATTCATTCATCCTCGGAATGGGACATGACATCATCTCCTCCGGAACTTAGGATGAATGTCTTCTGATTTCACTCACAACACTTCAGTAAAAAAGGCTTCTAAATTATCAAAGTGAGCATCGCCAACATAGTCTCGGATCAACAACTCATCTGGATCCTCTTCAAACAAGATCCAAGTTTTGAACTCAACTCTAAATCATCAAAACCATGGCATCACTTCGAAAGAATTACCGACTATAAGGCAATCACAGAATGCCCAACGAGATAAATCTTAGGAGCACCCATGCACCAACAGAAGAGAAGGCTCTTCAATGAATGAAGCCCACAACACTTGTAATAGACTAACATACATCATGTGATAAATATTGTTCATGCATACATTACATACGTATCATGTCATTTATAGGTAAAGATGATGCCAAATTACCATCCCGGCAAACAAGAAACTACACCTCCACTTGAGGAGTTTGCAAACATCAAGAAGGACGATGGCCCACTCAAGCCTAAAGTCAATTCGAGCCTACCACGGCCCCATTCAAGCAACATCACAATAGTAAAAGCCTCCTAAAATAACGGAGCGGTCTTTGAGACATCCCCGAATTTTCATCAAACTCATTTCTTCATCATGGTTTAATTTTTGATTGAAGGGACATAAATTTTTGCTTCGTACAAACTCAATCAAATAATTAAAACATGCATCGTTAACATCATACTCTTCTCTGATTTGTCGCAGGAAGAAAGTCAACATCCTACCAAGGAAACATAATCGAAGAAAGAATTGGTTAACCCAATGGGGTCACTTTTGAAATGGATTTAGGCACCCTGCTCCAGCAGTTCCAATGGCCAAAACCAAGGTCAACTCACAATGGGCAAACAATGACGTTGAAGAAAGAAACGGTTATCGACTATTAAAGGGACGCCACAGAAAGAAATGGTCAACCTACCGTAAGGGGCATTGACAACCAAGGGATTTCGAAGAAAGAAACGGACAATCCCTTGAGAACATGATGCCAGAAAGGAAGGCACATGTCATCACTGATAAAGGACAAATAAGTCACCAATCGCACCAATTAGGTATTTTCTCGATCCCTCCGCTCCATTTCATGTGATCATATTGCTATATAACCAGCAATGATCACACGAGGGGCAGCTATGAGCATGGGATTTTGTACCAGCACGCGCATTCGATGATGACAACTTTTCAGGATTTGATCCTTAAATCACAAAATTTTTTATTATTCGATGATCTTCAAATGGGAGCTCTCCTCGTCACCAAATATTTTTTCGGGCCTTAAATAAATGTTTAGGACTGTAAAAAAATATTTAAAAGCCTTAAAGTGAAAATTTAAAGGCTTAAAATATTTTTAAGGACCTAAATAGATATTTAAGGGTTAAGAATAAATTAATTAAATTGTTTTCATAAAAGAATATATATATATATATATATATATATATATATATATATATATATATAT
>CATIWQ010640115.1:0-29469 GCA_949673415.1 Euphorbia schlechtendalii
TATATATATATATATATATATATATATATATATATATATATATATATATATATATATATATATATATATATATATATATTAACAAAGAATATATTATTTAAATAACAAAATTCTCATTTATATCCGCACAAACCTAAATAATAAATTATGTTGTCCCAGTAAATATCACAGACTAGATTGATTTCTCAATTGTTTCTTATTGTAATTACACTAATTTGTCGTGATTATTATATATGTAAATTGTGATAAAGGTTCACCACTTTTGTTGGCCATTGGGTGAATTAGCATAGATGCAAACCCACTAAATTGTAGCCAATTTTATATTACTGTATATATGTGTAGTTTAATGTTGGTGGATTTTTTTATTTCTATTTAAAACATTTTGTGGATTTCTGAGTTAAAATATTCTCCACTTGCACCTCATGTGATGTGATAGGCTTTTGCAACATATTATAACGAGGTAAATCTTTTCTATAAACATGAAGTTATCTACAAACAAAATTTACCTTACATTTTATATCTAATTAATTTCTTGAAATTGTTATTATACGTTATCAACACAACCATTATAAAATTTACCTTGATTCTGAAACTTATCACCTTATTATAACCAATACCAAACGTGTATAATATAACACATAAATTTGATTAATTTTACACTTGTTAGTTGTTAATATTGAAAAATGAATAGTAAATCAATTATTTTAGTATCCACTATACATACCATTTCACCAAATTTTATCACCTGCGTGTAAAAATATATAAATTCATTGAACAACCGTTTATATAATTTTTATATTGAACAACTAGTTACAACTTAAAAACAAAATATATTAACATCAACAAAAAATTATTCATAATCACATCAAATAATACATCTGAAAGACTACTGAAATACATATCCACAATCTAGATAATTACAATAATCCAACTTCACAGTCACATAGGGAAAAAGGTTGTGATGTGAAATGTCTTTATGGTCCCTACCACTACTAATATGCTATTGGGCAGGAGTAGGGATGGCAACGGATCCCGGACCCGGTCCGGATCCGTGGATCCGGATCCGTTTTTTAGGATCCGGATCTCAATTTTATAGATCCGTCAGATCTGGACCCGGATCTGGATCCGGGTTCAGGAAACGGGTCCGGGTCCGGGTCCGGATAATGAAACCCGGATCCAGACCCGGATCCGTATTTAAATATTAATTGTATTTTTTTATTTATTATTTACCCCGAAAATATTGGATAATTAATATTATTTGATATCCACGTAAATCCAATTGCATTAACATAATTAAATGAGCATGTAAATTATTTAAAATAAGGTGAAATGTACAAGTATGGAAGCTGAAACTAAGAATTTGATGTTAATTATATGGACCCGTTTTGGACCCGGATCCGTCTGATCCGGATCTGGATCCACAAATTATGGACCCGCCGGATCCGGGTTCAATATATTAAAACAGATTTGGCTTGGACCCGGCCCGGATCCGGCCCGTTGCCATCCTTAAGCAGTAGTTTCCTATGTTGATTTTCTAGTACTCATGATGAGCTAGTAGCTAATAACTAACCAACTTATAAATAGTCATAAAATGGTACACCTTTGTTTTATTTAGATTTTATTTTATAAAGTTGTTGGTGCTTTAAACACCAATCCAATCCATTATCTTTAATAATCATTTAATCAAATAAAATCCACTACGTGTTATTTAAATATGTGATTATCATAAGTATCTTCGAAGTGAGGCATTTATTCCCTAAATTATTTGATAAATATCTGCATTGGATCCAAATTCTGAGAAATATATTATTAAGCTAGAGAACAAAAACCTAAATCACAATAGATAATTATTAGTAATTAACGTGTAAAACACATTTTGTTGTGGCAGACTAGTGTGATTTTTCTCTCTTTCTCATTTCTATTCAAGCCCAAAGGCCCTTTTAAAAATGTCTAATCCAAAGGCTTGTTTAAAAGGGTCAAGCCAATATCAAAACTAAAGTAACCAATTCCATATATTATGCTGTTAATTTAGGCTTTGGCTGAAAGAAGGTTTTTTTGAAGGATTAGAAATGACATCAGCTGCTTAGGAAGAATTCTTTTGAAAGGAAATGACAGATATTGATGGGTAGATGCAATGGATATCCGTTGTTTTATTCCCACCAAATTAGGGTTGGGCATGAGTCTTGGATTCATTCCAGATTAATGGATTTAGATCCATTTACTATAATATGGATCCCAGGGTCGGAAGCAGGATCCGATTTGAGGGGGCTAACAATTACCGTACAAAACTAATATATATGTGTACATGTGAATAATATACTATAATAAAAATTAATGTGAAAAACAAATCAATTACAATAATGAAAGATAAATTTTAAATAATATTAATTTTACTTTAAAACATGAAATATTAGTTCCAATTTGCAGATAGTTGCAGCTATACAGAGCTCGAAACAAAATATTAAAAACAAGTTGGATTATGAGGACAATAAATGGCATGGCTGAGTTGGTAGGATGAGGTTTTTAATTGTGGATGTCCAAGGATGGATTTTTCAAAAAATTTAATTTCCTTCCGCATATTAAAGTGACGCCGTTTTGAATATTCAAACCTTGGACGTTGAGAGGGGGGAAGTTATTGGCTAAGTATCACACAATATTATTATTATCTAAATATTCAAAATTGAGAGGGCTGGGACCCCTTTTCCCATGTACGTGGGTCCGTCCCCGATGGATCCTATATTTTTATATTTAACTGACTTGGGATAAATCTAGATGCAACATAAAAAAACATGAATTCAATATTAGATTTTATTTCGATATATATATATATATATATATATATATATATATATATATATATATATATATTTATTGTTGTTTAATATAAAATAAACTATCATATTATATCTATAAATATTTTCTTTTTACATATATATTGCATGTTTGCATTTGAATTTAATTAATTGAAGATTTCAATCTTATAAGATCGATTTTTTAGTTTTAACTTTAAGCAACGAAAATATTTCACTTGAATTATCTTAAAATATAATAAATTATGTAATCAATTATTTTGTTTACACAAGTTAAAGCAATAATAAAAAAATCAATATAGTTAAAATAAAGAAAATGCACTGAAATCATGAGCCACAAAATAATTATTTTGTTGTAAACATAAAGAAAAAATGTGATTACGATGACATTAGTTTTAACTAATAATAATATCTAATAAAAAAAATTCAAATACAAAACATACGTAGAAATATAAATTACGAGACTTTATTGTATCATAATATTTTGCATAAAAAAAGTATTGAAATCAAAATCTCTGTACAGATCAGTTTTGTGAAATCCAATGGATCTATATATGGGTTAATTTTATGTATCCAACATATCTAGACCAGTTCTACACCAAATGCATAAAAATGGATTTGAATATGGATTTAACTTGGATGGCCGAATCCTGTCCAAATTCGACCCACACCCATCCCTACACTAAACTTGTGGGATTTGATAGAATGAGTGTGGCCGTTAACCAATACGACCAATAATGTTTATTATTTGATCATATAGTTTCTTATAATTATGTAATTTTGCGCTTACTTTACTTTTAAAACAATATATTTATCTCAAACACGATAATACATCTTTCTACGTTTACCTCAAATATTGTTATTTATAATTCCACCCTTTTATTTCATTTCATTTATAATTGTTACAAAACTTCCTCTCAATTAAACTCTTAAAAACTACATTAACTGCTTCAAGAATGACGGTTGTAAAGCTGTAACAAGTCTTGAGATATTTCCTTAATTTCTAAAATCATGTAGCGTGGTGGAAATCACAGTTAAGGTTGCTTCATAAATTTTGCCTTCATGTACTTTATATATACCTTGAAAAAACTTTCTGTTTTATTACCGTACTCCGTATTCAATATATTGCATAGGCTTCATCAACAATACTATTAAATACTTAAATGCCTCTAAGGAATTCATAATTAAGATTATGATATTGCCATTGTTATATGCTTTCTTTACGGGACTCTCATTATTTGTTTCCCTATGCCCTCATATATAAATTAATACAAATATTGATAATTTAGGAAATAAATCATATCTAAGATAGAAATCCCAAAAATCTTTTTTATGAATTATCTTATAGATAATATCAAATACAATCTTTATCCTACCAAGGGCCAGTTTGGGATTGCTTTTCCATGCTGCTTTTTCGAAAAGCTCCATTTTCAAGCTTTTGCTATAAGCAGCAGAGTTGATTTTCAAAAAAACAAGTCAGACAGTTTCTAATTATATAGTATGAATGACCAAAATGTGTCGTTTAAAGTTAAAATATGTAAATCTATTAAAAATTTGTGAGAGCAACTTATTAGAACAGAAGCTTGAAAAGCAATACCAAACAGGCCCTAAGACTCCTAATCCTAATCAATTTAGGAGTATTCAAAGCCTAAATAAAGGTTCTAAACCTCAAAGATACAAGATCTAATTCTAATTCCTATTATTCTCCACCTCGATCTTTTACTGACTTGAGCGTCGGAGTGCTTTTTGTTTGTTTTGCAGGTTCCTCTCATTGATCGGTTTCAAGACGAACGAATCAACTACGAAGATTATTTTCATAATCTTTCATTGGTGCGGTGAGCATGGACTGAATTTATTTGCTTGGACGAGAATTTTAATCCGAAACACAAATTACAACAAATCTAAACACGAAATCAGTGCAGCAGAGGTTTAATTGCAGGGACCTTCGGCAATTAAACAAGTAATCAATGGAGCATACGGTTGATACTCATCCAATTGAAATTCTTCATCTGTTCAATCATGTGGACCTTTGCAATCAAAGTCCAAAATCACGTCTACTGTTTGGTCTATCAACAATTCAAAAATCGAGGATTTACTTTACCAAATCCACCTCCGATCAATTGTGATTCATGGGAATTTCTAATACAGAGTTTCTGCTAGCTCGAAAATAAAGAGTACTGTAAGGATTCAATTCGACAAAGCAAACATTGCATCCATTAAGAACATCAAGGAGAGAGTTGATATCTTTATAAAAATCACACATGAGCTAATGAGTCACGTGACACAATACCGCCAATCATGGGCGACGAGTCAAAAGCGAACCTATCAACAGCTGTAAGAAATAGTTCCATGGCAGTATATCGCATAGCCGACGAGTCAAAGTGGACCTATTTAGACAGTCACATAATCACATGAAGGTAATTGTACGAATATTATACTTGTCTCAATGAGTGTGTCAGAATAATTAAAGCTTGCGAAAAGGCATGCAAAGCAAAAAAGCACATTCAACCTTAAAAGGCTTCAAACAGCCTAAGGGAGGGACTTCTGATAACTTAGGAAATAAATCATATCCAAGATGGGAATCCCGAAAGTCTCTTCAATATAGAGATTGAATTACACATGAATCATCTTACAGATAATGTCAAATACAATATTTATTCTACTAAGACTCCTAATCTTAATCAATTTAGGAGTATTCAAAGCCTATATAAAGGTTCTAAACCTCAAAAGTACAAGATCCAATTCTAATTCCTATTATTCTCTACCTCGATCTTTTACTGACTTGAGCGTCAGAGTATTTTTTATTTGTTTTGCAGGTTGCTCTCATTAATCGACCTCAAGACAAACGAATCAACTACGGAGATTATTTTCATAATCTTTCAAATATAAATCAATAATGTACAATTATTTTTTGAGACATGCTTATGGAGATCAATTTATACTGATTTTACTCATGAAAATTTTTATTCCAACGACAAAGTTTATTTTTTTAATTCAATTATAATTAAATAATTTATTTACTAACCGGATGTAGCTCAATTAATACACCTTTCAAAGTAAAGGTGGAAGGTCATATGTTCAACACACAACCTCTTCAAGAATCCATATTTAATAAGATATAAGATAACATATCAAAATAATATGTTTGAGGTATTTAGTAAGAATCAATGTCAAATGTACCGTATACAAACATACTCCATTCATCTATATATATATATATATATTTGACTTTTCAACTAGTTCATTGATTTTATTTTAACTATAAATTGAATGTATAATTTACTAATTTTTCATTTAATTTAATCATGCAATTAATATGATGATGCATATTTATTTTGAAAGTTGTAAAATTTTAAAAAGGATGAGATCGGAAGTCTAATTACATTGAAAGTTGGAAAATTATATACGATGAGATACAACAAAATGATAAAAAAAAGTACTGTACCTTGGAGGGAGAATATAATATCAAAAATTTTCTCTTTGCACCAATCATAACCTTTCTATCTGTTCTTTTATGTGTTCCACGTCCATAATCTAGAAGGAATTAAATGAAGTACAACCATTTCATACACGTTTGAGTAGGGTCCTTGAATATCTTTGGAGAAGGGTGTTCAACACCAAGCTTTTTGTAAAATTTCATTTACATACATACAATTTCATATATAACAATGGAGTGAGTTGAATTTCATGCATGCACATTGTTAGTATTTTAGTGTAGTTGGATTTGACTGATTGACCATTGCGATCGTGATATATCATCGAATAAGTCGGGAGAGTGCGAATTGCATGCTTATTCGAGTTCCATCACGATTCGGGGGCGCTACCTGTAGTGGGTTCCAAGGGCGGTAGCCCTTGGCGAGCTCGTATACCCGGATGGAACTTTTTTTATTTTGGTATAAAAATATCGATGTAAAAATCTCGAAATTCATGTCTTTTGAACATGTCCGTAGCTCGAAAATTCGTGTCTTTTGGACTATTATAAATACATGATATTGGTCATACCTTCATGTTGGTTCGGAAAAATTACAATATTTTCCTATTCAAATTTTTTGATTTAAATTCTGATTTTATCCAATTGAATATTTTGGTAGAACCACCGAAGTAATTTCAATCTGAAAATGATATTTACGACTTCAGATTCGTCCAAATTATCCCCAAGGTAACTAACACACATAAGTGTCTTTCGGAACCATATTTAGAAATAAAATATTGCATATATAATAGTACAATAATATTATTATTGAAAGATACATATTTCCTTATAATTATGATTTTTCAATAATTCACAAATTTTAATAAAATTATAATATTAATGTATAATTTACTAATTTATCATTGATCAATCATGCCATTAACATAATGATATATATTTACCTTGAATGCTCATCAGCTAAGAAATTTATCACTTTTCCACAAAAAAAATTAATTTGGTTCGATTATTAATTCTAATATTTTGCTAATTTGATTTTAGATTCGGTTCTCGGTTTTGAAGAAAAAAATATAAATAAATCGAGAATCGAACCTAGTTAAAAAATTTAGGTTATTTTCATTTCTTTCAATTCATTCACATTTTATTCTTTTCCAAATTTTAAAATATAACTTTTTTATTCTTATCTTGTTGGTTATCGAAATAAAAAAAAGTACTTTGGATGTTAGTGGTTATATTTAATTTGTTATACTATTATTTCTTGTTTAATTTTTTTTATAATGATCATAAGTAATTTAAGTTTACTTTCTCAAATAATAGCAGTAATTCTTTCACATGAAAATAATTATTACATTTTTAACTCTGTTCTCTTAAAATATAATCGATTTTTTTAAATAAAAATACAAATTAATCATATATAAAACTGAACTGAACCAAATCGGATTTCATATTAGGTTCATAATCTGTTACTTGGTTTTTGATTTATTTGACCGAACCGAACAATGCTAAACGACATCAAAACGCAGCACTTTGAGGTCAATGTCCTAAATCATCGTACAGCAGCTCACCATCCCCGTAATCGAACACTTGCAGAGCAGTGTACTTTTGATCCTCTTCTTCTTCTTCTTCTTCTTCTTCTTCTTCTTTTTTTGATTTTGGTTTCACAAACTTAACTCCCTCTCTTTTTCCCATTCTTTCCCTTTTCCTCTCTAATTTGTTCTTCTATTCGGTTAGGGTTAGGTTTTTTTTCTCAATTTTCCCCTCTCTGTAATGCTTCAATTTATTTCTTTTTTTCTGCCTCAGATTTACCAATGTATGCTCATTCCCAGCCTATGAATGTTCACCATCAGATCGCTGCCCCCACCGGTCACTCCGACGATGACGCTGTCGCCGGGGACTCAATCGACAATCATCACATTCGCTTTGAAGATGGAAATCCTACGGGTGTTGTTGTCGAGGATGTCTCTCCGGACTCCGTCTATACTCCTGCCACTGCCGCTGGTTCTGACCTAGCTATTCAGCCTAACGACGTTTCTAATCAACTCACCTTGACATTTCGCGGCCAAGTTTACGTCTTTGATTCTGTAACACCGGACAAGGTACTTCTTTAGACTTTATAGTCTTTCAATTAGGGTTTTCTTTTTGCTGCTGTAAGAATGTTGTTGGCATTGCTTTTTTTTAAATTCAGTGGTTCTTCATTGAATTGCATTCGATGAGTCTAATAAATTAAGGGGCAAACATTGGGGATTTCCCTGAATGTGTTCATTTGAAATTTCCATCATAACGGATGTTTAATGCTTACAGGTTCAAGCAGTGTTACTATTATTAGGAGGATGCGAATTAACTACGGGTCCTCATGGTCTGGAAGTGTCCTCTCAGAACCAAAGGGTATATTCTCAATGCAAGAAGTAGTGTGTTTCGTATACATTTGCAATTCTTGTGTTTTCCCTCTTATTGTTGGTCTAATCATGTTGTTTTTAGGGTGCTGTGCTAGACTATCCTGTTCGTTGTGATCAACCTCAGAGAGCTGCCTCATTAAATAGATTCCGGCAGAAGAGGAAAGAGAGATGCTTTGATAAGAAAGTTAGATATAGTGTTCGCCAAGAGGTTGCCCTCAGGTGTGGTTTACTGCCGATATTATCCTTTGAGTTACAATGTTGCTTGAGTTTGCTAAGAAGCTTCTTTGAGATTTGCTTATTTGAATTTCAATTATAAAGTTCAGTTAATGTATTGTGGGTGAAAAAAGATCTAGTGTTATATTACTATGACTAGCACCATAGGTTCTATAACATCTTTAGTTACAATTGCAATAAGGGGGGTTACTACAATATATTATCTAAACATTGGAAAATTTTTATAGTGCTACAGGAACGTAGTGTAATTTAGAAAATACTTATCAGGGATCCTTTTGCTCAATAACAAGACATTGCCAGAGTATAAAGGGTGCTCTGATTTTTTCTTCTTATTGTCACAAAGAAATTATCAACAGGGTTTGGAGCTTCGGTTTTTTTTTTCTGCATTTAAGCAATTGAATTATGTGGGTTAATACTTACAAGAATGTAATTAATTTATGAAATAACTGGACTTGTAGTCTAGAAACACTCACTATAAGGAATTCATTGTGACAAATCACAGATGTATAAACATTGATCTTTTGAAACTTCTTAATCCAGCTGTAAATTGTCAATTAAGTCTTCAAGCATCCACTTTTGGGAGAAAATTTGTAGTTTAGAAGCTTTGAATGAATTGATGTATAGCAATGCATTCTCAAAGGTGTTAAGATTAGGGATCAAGCTTTTGACAAGTGTGACAGTATATTCAGGAATAACATAATAATCCATGTAAAATCTACTATGAACTCATTTTTTTAAAATATAAGATGCATTGATATGAGCTAGTGCAATGAAATAAATCAAAGTATAATGAATAAGTGTATGTTTGAACTTGGGCGCTTAAAGTTGAGTCTTAACTTTATCTTTTTTTTTTTAGTTTACTGGTTTTTAATATGCGTTAGATTTTGCCATATATCGTTGACCAAAATTAATACTTTTGACGAGAAATGCATTTAGATAGGCGACTAATCATAGCTGTGCGTAATGCTGTTTTTAACACAATTACAGAATCCTGATGAATGAAATGCATTCGTACTTTGATTGATTTCTTCATCTTTCGTAGAAAAGTAAAGAAAAATTCTAAATTTATGTTGGTACATTATATTCTCTTCTTTTGCCTCACAATTAATTACCTTATAATTAGAAGTTAATGATATGATTAAAGGTCCATTAGAATGATGAATATGTATCAGTCATCAATATTGCCTTATTCACTTTTGCATCACTACTTCAGGATGCAGCGTAACAAGGGTCAGTTTACTTCTTCCAAAAAGTCAGATGGAACATATGGGTGGGGTGGTGGTCAGGATTCAGGTCAAGATGATAGCCAGCAAGAAACTTCGTAAGTCATGCAGAATTGTATGGAGCTCTTCTGCAGTTTTTGTCTGCTTATCTCCAACATATGTACTTGGCCGGTTATCGGCATTGCTTATTTGATGCATGAAATTTTTTTAATGAAAGAGCAATCCTTTCACCATTTTTTTGCAATCTTTAGGTGTACACATTGTGGGGTAAGTTCAAAGTCAACTCCAATGATGCGGCGTGGTCCACATGGTCCAAGGTCACTTTGCAATGCCTGTGGCCTTTTCTGGGCAAATAGGGTCAGTATCTGTTATTGGTCACAACATACTTGTGCTGTTTCGGAGATAATAATATAGTTTTCTTACTGAGTCAATGGTATGTGTTGCCATGTATTATTTTGAAAAAAACGAGCATTTATTTTTTTTCTTGCGTTTGAAACTGTAGATGGCAGTCAAATACTTCCCAGGTTCCAGTATCATGTCTGCGAATTGGCGTTGCTATATATATTGAAAAGTCATTAATGTTATATACTCTGTAATTCCATCAGTGTTGTGAAGCATTCATTTATATGTGGTAGCGAACTAATTCGCCTTTTCTCCAGCTCTAGTTTTACAAGACAGTTTTTTAAGCCAGGGTAAGTGTAATAACATGTCTAGTTAAATAACCGTTTTGGCGAAATAAAACACTGCAGGGAAGTTTAAGAGACCTGTCCAAGAAAACCCAGGAACATTCTGTAACTCCCATGGAGCAGGTATTGTCCTAAATCTTTACATTGTTTCGGTTCATATGTATTATTGGAAATTTCAATTAACTTCCGTATTCGGTTTCCAAATTAGGGTGAAGCTGAAGCAAATGAATCGGACTCAGGAAACGCAATGCATACACACAACAACAACAGCAACCTTGGTACTTACTAAAATTGCGTTGATTTAGTTTTAATAGGCCACAAATTCAGCATCTAGTCTGCGTGGATGTTGAAGATTTTTTAGGAACTTTCAGCTTGTTCTCTGTAATGTACAGATTTTAGAGTGTCGTCATTAGTACGTGGAGGTTAATCTCCGGGTGCTTCAAATGAGCTTGAGGATTTTATTCCGGATGTATTGTATACTGGTTTATCTTTCTATCATTTTACATGCAAAATTCCGTAATTATGTTTACCACAGTTACAGAGTTATGATGATTATTTAGAGAAGGCCGAATGCATAGTTGGCTCAAGAAACCAAGTACTTTTTACTAGATTCCGTCCCCAAATTTGGAAAGTCCTTACCGATCTCCAAAATCTTGGTAAAAGTGCATATCTTTGACTTGGAGGAGATGTCTTGCAAACGCAAAGCTTTGCCACAAATTTAAGACTAAGTTTTGACTTTTAATGTAGTTGTAAAAGAATCAAGTTTTGAAATATTTGAATGTTCCAAGGTTTTTTTTACTGGGAGAAATGTTTTTTTAAGGGGAACCCATTATTATCCATGTCATTTTCATTCAAATTTTAACAGAATCCGATGCTAGTCATATGATAGTTGTAAAAAATGAAAAACTGGGACGATACTTATTCTGAGGCTTCAACTATAAATAAATAAGTAATTTGACTATATCCATACAAGAATCAAATTGGCAATGCCATAACAGATAAACTTCCGATCTACCGTAGATATAGCAACAATTGAACAAAACTTTAATTGTGCCTAACGAGAAGCTCAAAAACACAGATATGTTCATTTATTTTCCAATATATATACACTCAACTTATATGTGCACACTTCTTTACGTCATTGTGGCCTTTTGTATAAAGATTAGAAGAAGGCTTGTATATCTCTACAAGCTAAATACGCTACAAAAACTATGCACTTGTGTGAATTCAGAACTCAGTCTCCCAAATTCATCATGGTTCTGAAACCATACCCGTGACTTGATTCCATTTCCGACACCTTTTCTGTATACTTTATGGCCGACATTACAGGCAATCAAAATTGCAGTGGTAGAAATTCACCTCATTTATCACTGTGCTCAGCTCAGCTTACCTTCAAAAATCTCCTTTGAGTTGTTCAAGTTGCTCGTGAAAATCCTCGTATGATTCGCTGGAAGAATCGCTTTCAAATGCTTCAAATGGAGTGGATTCCCTTGGAGATTCTACTAGTGAATCTATCTGTTGCGAGGATGAACCTGAATTCAACATCAAAGGATTAGTTTCAAATTGTCAAAGAAGTACATCTTTATGGCTAAATGCATCAAGCAACCCTGAACTTGGCGACTCTAGCCCCGTGCAATCAAAAGTTCCAATTAGCCCCTGAATCTGGCAAAACTACATCAGTTTGCTTGACGCCACGTGTAAGGTTAGGGTTGGTTTGACTTTTCAAAAATATCATATTTTCTAGTTTTTCTCTCTCCAACCAGAAGTTGACACGTGGCGTTGAGGGGGGATATACACTTTTGCCAATTTCAGGGGGCTAAGTGATACTTTTGAACGTTAAGGGTGGCATGGGGCTAAAGTTACCAAATTTAGGGGGGTCTTGATGCATTTTGCCTATATTTATTTGAATACCCCAATTCCCCGAAACAATTTTCATATGTATGCAAAACACAAATAAAACATACCTTTCTGAGAGCCGAATTTCTTAGTGTGCCTCCTGATAAGCCTCTTAGCTTTAGATATAGTAAGCTGACGAGCAAAGGGTGAGAATTCTGCTTCACTTTCACTCCAGTCACCATGGAATTCATTCTCTTCACCCCTCATTGTCCTCAGTACAAATGCCTTGGCCTTGCGGCGTTGAGTGTTAAAGAGCCCCCTAATGGAAGTTACAAATCCATCACCTGCTCCGTCACTTGGACGTTTTATCCAGTTTGGTAACTGATCAGATTTCCCAGCCTGACCTTCATCGATGTCTCCAAAATTGAGGTCAATATCCGGAATGGTAGGTCCGCTTGGTTCTCGTTGACTATTTGTTTTGTCTTTGAATTTCTTACCCTGCAAATGGTGATATTAGTTGACAAAATCCTACATGGGCCTGTTTGAAAAGCTCCACTCGCAAATTTTTCATCGGACAACATATTTTGGCATTAGACAAAAGATTTTGACTCTTAATATTAATTAATTAATTAATTAGGGTCTGTTTGCTATTTATTTCCAGAGCTTTTCAGGACAACAGCCTGGAAAACCTTGAAAATTGAGCTTTTCTGGACAGCAACCTAGGAAAGCAATCCTAAATTGGCCCAATATCATGTAAAATATTATTTTACATAAACGGTATTCGTTTGCTCAAAGATTAGTTACCTGCATCCCAGTCACAGATTTCAAGGTACCCCAAACAACATGCTTCTTTACTCGTGAAAACAGCCTTCTCCAAGTCCCAGTGAACTCAACACGATGAAATGTATCCATTAGCAGCTTGAGCTCATGCAGATTAAATCTTGAGCTCTCGTAAGTAATCTGTAGCTCAACCTACAACAGGATCATATAGACAATAATTATAAACAATTCAAATGCAACAGAGAGCAAAGGACGGATATTGACAACATAATTCACCTGGCTGATCTTGATATTGTTAAATTCCATAACTTTTCGGGGACGAGATCTCTTCTCTTCACTCGACTTTCCAATTTTTTTATCTTCATGAGATGACCGACCAGACTTTGTAGTCTTCGACTCCTTCGATTTATTTTTTGAGGACTCATCTGCATCATTTGGGTTGAATGGGTCACCTTTTGCAGTCATGCTGGATGAATGAGCCTGTAAGACAAGCTCATTAGCAACAGATTCTGCAAGCGACTCCTCCCATGTTCTATCAAAAGAAGAGGTTCTTCTCAGCTCTGGGCCTGAACCACCGGCAAGTTTGGATGTAATATCAGACTCTTTGGTTGAGCTACTGCTATACGATGCAGGGGCTTCGTGCATAAATGAACCTTTCTTTAACCGTCTTGCTCCAGCAGTAGTTGAAACTTTCCAAACTTCCTGATTTAAAAAATAAAAATAAAAAAGGATAAATCTGTCTCATTAGCATGAGATACAGCTCAATCATTAATTGAAAAAATATTGCTTCGTTCATTTTTTTAATTATTCAACTTCATGGTAATTACCATTTAATTCTAGTATCAATTAATTATTCTGTTATATTCTATTCGCAAAATTATGTTGAATTAACATTACATAAAGATGGTTGAATTCATATATTGAAAAAATGGTATATGTGGTAACCAACCTGCCGCCTTTGTGAATCTTGTTCTTCTTCTGGGAAGAAATATTCCCACATCATCCTGTACATTGTCTCTGTCAAATGAATCTTAAGGGGATAAATCTCTACCTGGATGAAAAAGTGAAGATCGTATCAAGCATTCAACACAAGAAACGACTGCTTTGTTTACAAACAGAATTCGATTCAAAATGTACAACATATCATATGATCATATGTGAATTGTGAAATTTCGCTTCACCATACATTTCGTAATTGTTCTTGTTGATGTTCATGTCTTGAATTTATATACTTACATCATTGCATCTGTTCTACTGTATTACTTTCACATTATCCAAGAAAAAGCCCTTGTATAATTATTATACAGTACTCACAAGAAAAACACTGCCAATCAAGGAAGGAACAGACCTCTTGTTAATGATATTTCCATTGATTGGAAAAAAATTATATGATGAACCAATGGCAAAGAAATCAAAACAATATATTCAAGGCTCTATTGTTCCTCCCCTTGCCATGAAACGGGTTAGCGAGTAGTTCATCGACCACTCTGAAAAAGCTATATGATACAAGCACTCAACAATTTAATGTCCTCAGGAGCACAGCTCTTAATATCTAAATCTAAAACAAGTTCGTAACAGGTAATTCAAAGCTTCGAGATTTCTCAAGGTTACACCTTCAGATTATAAATTAGCATGAAACAGGCCAGAAAGTGCATAAAACATTATTTAACATTGTTGATTAAGTTCTCACAACAAAGAGGAAAAATTAAAAGGATTTAAAGTTGACGTTTTCCCTGAACTAGTAAACAAAGTCTAAAATACTCCAAATTACATATCGGTTGAATGACTCACAACTTTCAACTCATTGCTAAATTAGTCAAAATTTTCAAAAAGATAAAAAAAAGTGATTATATTCAGAAAAAAAATTATGTTCAAAATGAAACTTCCACTGAAATATCTACATCCTTCAATGTTAGTTCCTGCCGAACGATTAGTATTCTAACCAGTTTAATTTTGTTTGCTTTGAATGTTATGGGCTAGTTACATCATTAAGGATAATTTTGGGGTCACGAGTCTTTATTGAAAAATGAGGGCATTTAAATTACCTGGAAAAGTTCAATTCGAGAATTTCCATCCCTTGGAAGTCCTTGCCTAGCATCGACACGAAGCATTACCTTTCTGCAGCCAGAAACACATCATAGGAAAATTTCATTACAAGGGTGCAGTAAAAAATGGAAAAAAAAACTAAAAAGCATCAGAACAGTAGTCACTCCTTTCAACCATCAACAAATGACCAGTATTGTGGTGGCACTACACTATCTTGAATTCATACTTCCTGGAAAAGTGGAGTTCATTGAACTTTGTATCTACTTTTCTAGTCATCATAACCTTGTATATCATGTTTAGGTATTCGCTTCAATTATTTAGCAAGTTTGAAAAACAAATTTAAAATATGCGTTAGTTTGGCAAACCCTGAAAAATTAAGGGCTGAAACAAACAATAAGTACTGCATTCTAAATTAAAACAATAAGCACTGCATTCTGAATTGAAACAATAAGTACTGCATTCTGAATTGTAAACAATATATTTGTTGCAACTGTTGATGATAGAGTTGTTGGATAAATACATAAAGAAGCACTTTATTGAGATAAAGACATAATCTTTTTTAAAATTTGATGGGACGCGGTAATATATAAATATATGGAGGATAAATAAACAACATTTACAATAAAAGTTTAGAAAATTTTTATTGCTAGCGTACATATTAAAGTACAAGTAAAAAAACTTATGATTTAATTGCCATTCTCAAATAGTATAATCAAACGAGTTAAAAACTAACATTCTTTATATGTAAAGTGTTCAATAATGTATCTAACAAACCATTTTGACCATGTTTTCTATGACCTCGATATGCTCTAATTTGGAAAAAAATTAAGCACACCTCTTGGTAGACAATAGGATCATAACAAAACACAAATAAGCTTAAACTGAACTAAGGCATATAGCTATCAATGCCATATTTATATGACAAAACAACAACTTGTAACGATTTATAATAGAGAACTATGTGCATAGCAACAGAGGAAAAAATAAAGAAAGTGCACACTCACTTTCCCCAATCTGGTGGAGGATTCCATGCTGACAAAACCATATCAGACTTGGCATTAGGTAGGCAATTCCTCACAACACAATATTTTGTTGTAAACAGAGCAACTCCAACATCTTTATAGTCCCGGTCAAAATCAAAGATCTGAGAAAAATACAGGAACAAGACCTTAGCATATCAAGCACTAATTCCAAACCCCTTTAACAAGCCTTTTAAATTTTATACAACTCAGTTTTCAAAATATAAATTATAAAGATATTTATGTAGGATATCGGAACAGCAATGGGATTCAAATCGTGTTACAAACTTTTTGATCAGCTCAGTAACGCTCATTAGGCATAACAGATTACAACAGTTAATTTTTATTCTCGAGTCAACCCCAATTTTGAAAAGACCCCAATCCTCATTAAACCAACAGCAGAAATATTAAAATCTTTATTTTTTCGTAAGACATTTAAATAGATCAGACGTGTACAGAGGGTAATTAAGGGAATGCACTTCTAATGGTCTGGAAAAGTTCAAATGCTGCCCAAAAACAATCCCATGTAAAATATAAGAAGCAACAGTCAAGAGACGGGCTTCAATAAGATTGACCTGACAACAAACTTAGAAATGAAATCCGATTGCCAAATAAATTTTTTATAGGACAGACTGGAGAAGGATTCATAGAGAAAAACACAACCAGTAAGACTTGGCTGCCCACCTTTATGCAAGCTTTGGAAATAAGCCATCTTTTAAGAGCCATAGATAGCACTCATATTCACGAATTAAGAAAAAAGTACAAAGAGTAGGCACTCACCATTTCATTTATCTCAGCCTCAGCAAAAGATTTACCATCTAAAAGCATGCTCCAAACAACTTTGTATATCTGTAGTGATATGCGCATGGCATAGGATGGACTTTTATTCTTCTCCTTTTCCATCAGCCGTTGCTGGGCAGCTTTCTGCAGAGCCAGCCTTAATGATACAGACGCTGCCTTCTTTGACTTTTTTGCAGTCAATAGATCTCTCTTCAGTCCCTGAACCTGAAAAGATGAAGCATGGTCACATAAATAAACATGAAAAGTAATGTACTTACATAATAAATGAATTCCTCATCAAAAAAATAACAATCACAAAGAGGAAGAGACACGAAACAACAAAAAGTCATGAAGAGGTCAAAGCATAAGTACAGCCTTATTTATATCCTAGTTATATACAATCAATAGTAATTTGACCATCATCCTTACCAAGATTTTCATATTTACCAACAGCTGCTACCATTTACTACCACCATCTGCTGAACCGATCAACATCATAATCCCGCAGAATTGGTTTCATAGATAGATAGTTCAAGTAATGAGAGACCTTTAACATCAAACATCATCATTGGGCACATTCGCATCCACTACTATAAATGGATATGCCACTAAGTCAGTAAGATGCCTATTACTGCTAAAAGCTGGCATCAAATATCTTAAAAAAAGAATAACTGCAGATTTTACCAGCTAGTACCAGGAAAATGTGCCAGGGTGGACCTTAACTAGTGCAAAGCTAAACAAAAGCAGAAACAGAAACTTAAAATAGCTCTTAAATAACCCTTATAATGATTTAAATAAGTTTTAGTCCATGTGCATATTATTAACATTAGAAGTAATAATGAGGAAGAAATGTGAAATCAGGCATGATTACCAGGGTCATAAATTGTTAAAGAATTCTTCAAACCAATTATCTCAACTGTGATAACCACAGAGTGAGAACATAATCAAAAATATCTAAAACGGTAAAGATGAATACATAAACACTATCATTGAACTCATGCGAAACAACAGTCAATAGAGCTTCAAAATTAACACATGTTCAGTAATGGTTCTCACCAAAGTGGATCTTCCACCAGCGACCATCCACAGTTCACCTTCTTTCCTAGTTAGATCCCCGGATGCTTCACCACATGGGGACAGTCTCCTGATGTCATCAAGTAGCAACTTCTGCTCCCGTTCTTTTTGTTCAAGGTTGACTCTGGCAAGTTCAACCTCTTCAACACCATCAGGAACCACCTCGTCTGCCTCCTCTTCAACATCATCATCATCTTCAGCTGGTAATGACAAACTACTCTTTCTAGGCCTAAATCACATGTCATTGAAGTCAATGTAAAAAGCGATAAAAAAACCACCTCATACCACAAGATCGTTTTGGCATCCAATTAAGTAATTTTCCTTGAACTAATAAAATTGTTAGTGGATGAGTCAACATAATTTGCATTCAAAAATTACAGAAATAAACTATTTAACATCAAAATAACTTCAAATCATTTTAAATCATATTTTGGAAAAACTGCTGGCCTTTTGTATTTATTATATTTGTTTGTCTCCCTAATCAAATCTTTTTCTAAAAATACTAGCATTTTCTGAGCTTGCATGTGGGAAAAACTGCACATGCAATGAGAAAGAGAATTTTCTGAACTCAGAAAGGGACCAATGATCAAGCAAAGTGGTCTCACTAGAACAGCAGTGCCATCTCGATGATGATATACTCGATAATAGTTCAAGAAAATTAACAAATACACATTGCGGAAGAATTGAAGTATAATTTTTGAGTGAAATAATTTGTTATATGGATTAGGAAGATGAGGTGGAAGTATGAATATGAAGGTACCATGGTACGCAAGCTGGATGATAAAAAAAAAGTGTGGTAGATAATAATAGAGCTCTGATGCCAAATAATTGATGGGACTGGGACCATGAGTTAATAGTAAATTATAAGGATGAAGGCACAAGAATTTAAATCTCACTTGGGAAGCCGTGCAAAGAGAAGATTGGTCAATACATCCAGCATAACCTGAAACTGGCGAGATGTCATTGTTGCAGTTATATTCTTAGTATTGAAAGTGAGCTCCTTTAAAGGCTTCACCTGAAAGAATAAATCAAAGGAAAGTAAATCATTCAAATTAAAAATCCTATTAGAAAAGACAACAAAACTAGATTACTAGATTATGAAAAATAGATTAAATCAATTCATATAGAATAATATAATGCACCACCAAAGATATGGCCCAACAGAAGTATTAAATAGCCTTTTCACCTTCAGTTCTGGAGTTCCGCCTTTGTGCCTTGTGTATCGGAAGTACATATCACAGGGCATAAATACTCGTTCAAGTAAAGCACCTGTACGCTTTACTTTAGGAGAGTTTCTACGAATTTTCGGAAGCCACTGCACTCCAGCCCCAGGATCAACATCAGTAGGGGCAACATGAGCCTGCACATGCTCCAACATTACAGAAAACTCTGAGCGTTTCCATGTCATTTCAGGAACAATCTCAGGAAGTTGTGTATGTTCACTGCCAAAAGCTTGTTCGATTATCTCCTGGCCAACTTGGAGTACAGAATGAAATGTTCGGGCTAAAACACGACCATTAGCAGCAGCAAGCAGGAATCTACCCTGATGAAAAAAATTAACCCCCACCATGAGTACACTTAGTCAAGATGGCTTACTTCATAGACTGAGATGATATTCCAAAAGAATGTTTTGACAAAAATGTTTCAATATATGTATATGGTTTGCATGCAAAATTAATTAGAACAAAAAAAAGAACTACAGTTAATGTTTCACAAAACAATGTATTCCTACAAAACAACGTTAGCATATAGTATTTTAATTATTCTAATGTTTTATAGTTTAATTGTAATCTAGCCAAAGGCGCTCCAGGAAACTGCCTAGGCACTTGATTCTTATGGACAATACCTCTACACCTCCAAGGACAGGCGCCAGCAACTTGACTCTGGAATTTTGCACTGAAGTGGCACCTAATTTTTGGCACAAAAATGCCAATTTCTGTGTCATTTACTATCTTATGGTTTGCTTCCTTATTTTCTGTAATTTCTATGTGATAACTTCAACAAGTCTTTAGTTAAGGTGTGTTGTCGGCTCCCTTTTAAGTGATTCATACCACAAATATCAAGGATTAGTGTAGGAACTAATTTAAGTGTTTTTGAAAGTTCAAAATTTGAATTAACACTAAAACTACAATTTTCAATTTGTACCCCAAGTTTAACATTTAAGGCATTGAAGACTTACTGCAAGTTTACAACTTCTTGTTTAGGGACACTGGAAGCCTTCTTAGGTTATTACTTTAGAAAAAGGTGTTCAATATGCACTAAAAACACAGAAAATTCTCTATCAGGGTTCTTTCATCTCCTATATGCAGATACTGATCTCCTAAATATTTTGTTGCCATACTATTGTGGTGGTTTGTTTCTTACACCTAGCCATCTTACAACATTTTGGTTTATTTTTGGAAATTTCATTTTCATTCAAATTTATTTTATTAGCTTTTTTTCTATTGTTTCTGGCATTAGAGTTTATTCTCCTTTTCTGATACTAATTTCGACAATTTCACCTCAACTCAATTAGAGCATTGCCTTTTTGTGCCAGCTGGCTATACAAGAATGCGTTGCTTTAGTTGTACGCCTGTGTATGATAAACGGGTATTTCCCGTGCCAAACGGATACCATCAATGCAATTTTCAAAACAAATTACAACTGAACAATTACCAAGACTTTACAACTATAAAAGTAATAAAAGGTACAAACAACTTCATTGGTGGGAAGCATTTCTACATTTCCAGTAACTTATCATTTATGTCTATTCATATGCACTAGCCACTAATTCATTCTACTTTAAATGTCCAAGTGCCAGGGTATTATACCATATTGAACCCAATATGACAGAGCAACAGAGAAGATATTATCTCAGACATCCATAAGATTTATGGATTTCGAAAGCATTTAAAAAATATAAGAGAACAAAAACCCTTCAATGAGAAAAACACAATCTCAAATAAGATTCACAGCTTACATTTGCTTCTTCAGAATGGAGATTGAACTGTGGCTCAATGACATTAACCGCAAAATTGCGAGTCCCTCCCTTTTCAGAATCATCCATGCTTGCATTTGTCACTGGAAACGAAGCTAGGCAAAAGGATTTACTTCAGATTAAAACTAAGCTAACCCAACAAATATGTTTAAACATTAATCAGATGCATGTAATGTTGTTCTGCGCCAACTTTAAGCCATGAAAAATATTTCCAGACATAAACAAATATTAAAAAACCACAAGCTAACAAATTTAAACAATGTTAAAGACATACCAACTGCAGCAGAAGATGAATTCTCTGTTTTAGTTGAATTTGATGGAGGTGAGAGAGATCCTGAAGTCTCCACATGGTGAGAAGGAGAATTAACTTCATGGCCACTTGAAGGGGGTTTTAAGGTAACATCTTGCTTCACTTCGGTTTCAGCAAGTAACTGCTTCTCCTCAAGTAATTTCCTTTGTGTATACTGTCGAGAAGGAGAAGCCTTGGGTGGTTGAAAAGCTTTAGATAGTCCTCCAACAAAAGACCAAACCGCATCCCTGTTTTCAAGAGTCCACAAAAGCTTGAGACCATAAACAAAAACTTGCTGGCAATTGTCAGCGATTAACACATTATCATCATCACTACGGTCAGATCTTGTGTGTTCATCACTCTCACTTCCATTTTCAAACTCAGACCTCACATATGTCATCTCAAAATTTCTTCTCCCAGACTCTTGCCACGCCAAAAGCCGTTCTGGATCAGCCTTTGGTGTCTGCCTTCTAACAGTAAAGTAATCACATGACAAAAGAAAACCATCATCTTTGTGCTTCTCAGCATAAGTGCTTGCACCCCTGCGTTTTTCACTGGGAATTTTATCCAGGGATGAAGGCTGACCATTTTTCTTTGAAAGGCTGACTAATTTTGCAACAGTTGTGGAATTTTCTTCATCTAGGATAACTTTAGGCACATGAAGGTCAAAACCTTGGTAAACAAGGTCAAGAGTGTCCCGCTTGCATTGAAAAGTGTACTTTTTGTGCTCACCTCGACCAAAACAGAGTTCGTATTTGAGCTTTGCCATATTAAAAGTTAGCCCCTTGGCTGGATCATCATCATCCAATGGCATATACTTTATACGAGTGGGTGTTGCATCTAGGCGGAGGAAGAACTCTGTCATCACTCTGTCCATTGATAAATTACCAGATCTGGGAATTCTTGGAACTCCAAAACGGGGCCACCGAGAGAAATACCGTAATTTATGTGGAGGAAGATAATTTAAGTTCCAGAACTTCAGTATCCAAGCCAAATCATGAGCACCGACATTAATTGTTGGAACACCAATTGAAACATTTTCATGCTTGTGAGGTGCCTTTGACTCTCCATCAATAGCATGACTATCAACATTAGAGGAAGAGACAGATTGATTCTCACATGAGGGAATGGAGGGCCTTAGAGAGAAGTTCCACCGAAGCGATAAAGATGTAGATCTGAAGGGATCAAGAACTTTATCACGAGGCTTCCCTTCTATGGGAAGTGCAAATAGATAATGGTTCAGTGGAGCACCAGAGTCACAATCCCAGTCCATTGTGACTTCAAGAGTAAAGATGGGAGCTTCAAAGAAAGCACCGCATGCATTTGTAGGAAGCTTCAAGCCACTCCTATTTGCCAAACTCTCTAAACTGCTCAACAAAAACTTAAAATCCTTTGCAGAAATATAAATGCGGCCATCGGACTGCTGGATCTCCATGGAACTGGATGTGATCAGAAGCTTGTCAAGCTTTTCATAAGGATCACTAGTCGCAAGTATATGCCACTTGGATTCTGAAAACACTAAAGTTATACTTCCGTGAATGTAATTTCTCATGTCATCCCACCATGGTAAGCTGCGCTCCTTTTTAGGTGGTTGAATTAGTGGGCCAGGATTCCTGACACTTAAATTAGCCCTACGAAGAGCAACACTGAAAGCATAGCTTATATCAGCAAAAGATGGCTCATAACCTACTCCAAATGAAACTTCAGCCTTCTGAAAATGTAAGGGCAAATTAAAGTATGATTTTGTAGGAGGAGTAGTACCACTTGCTGAACGAAGCAAGTTCACCTTTCTCCACCTTCCAATGAAAACATCTTGGTAAACTTGAGGCTGAAAACAAGTTGCCTGCAAGAAATAGCTACAATAAGAAAGAGGAATAAAGATGGAAATGGCAATGCCATAAATTACATAAGAAAGAGGCATAACTTGAAAATAAACATCCCATATTCTAATGCCTTCCCTAACACATTCATTCACCATCTACATCAGCAATATAGTATTCATTTGTTAAAACAACTTTAAAGCATCCTTTACCTAAAGGCTAAAGCAAACACTAGCACGAGTGATATATATACCATTTAACAGTATATACTTTTCAAAAAATTATTGACGATCCATTACCTCATTGATCTATATATTGCCAGAAGAACCACCAAGCAATGGCTTGGTGGCCACCACCTTCTTAGAAAAAATTGAAAAAGTGTGGGGTTGTGGGTTCAATCACCACAATATTTAGCAAAAAAATGACACTTAATTCTCAAAAAATATATTGCTAGAACAAGACCAAGAAAGGGGACAGAAATAAAAAGCAAACGCATACACAAACACAAACAATCAATTGAGAAGGAAGGATGAAAAGAGGCTGAGAAGAAGTCTTGAACCATACCTGTTGTGCTAGCACAACACAACCTTCACATTTTCCACCAGTAGCCGCAAAAAGAGGAAATGTGTAATTTCTGATTTGAACAGCAAGAGTTCCAGTATGCAATAAAATATTACTCCCATATAATTTAGAAAATGGTATATTCTCTTCACGACAAACAGGATCCAACTTTTTTAAAACCTCAATCATTCCATCATCTCCTCCATCAACCTTCTTCAAGCTTACTTCCAAATCTGAAGCAGAAATAGAAAGCAGGGAAGCTCTTGACGAGCTAGGCTTGAAACCAGATTGAAACCCTTCCTTACAGGCACCTGAACCTTCACAAGGTTTCAGCTTTTGGCATGCCTGATAATATGATCTAAACGACTGTCTGTAAATTTCTTCTTGGACTTTCTGAATAGCTAAAGGATCCTCCAAATCAACCTGAATTCCATTATATAAAACCTTTCTTTCAGATGTACACTCATTTGTTTCAGTAGCTTTAGGAGGCTGGTTAAAGTTGTTTACAAATTCATCAAGGAACTTCAACCTGACAGCCAGCTCACAAGCCTCATTCTTCATCAGCCGATAGTGTTCATCAAGCCACCCTTGTAGTGGTTCTTCCTCAATATCAACTACAAGCTTGCGTACGCAAAATTTTACACATCCAAATTTCGTGGAACTAGGTTTTTTAGGCTTTAAGCTTTCCTTCTTTACAGGAAATAAAAGTTGAGTTTTAGCAGAAGTAACAAGCTTCAAAGCCCGCAGCATATCTTCAACTGAATCATCAATAGCACGTAGCTCCAACCTGTATGGCATACTAACACGAACATCAAGCCCTTGAATCACCAAATCCCATGTGATGGCTGCTGACAAGTTTGCATCAGAAGCGCGAGGTATACGGGAAATTTGCATTCTACCACTTCTGAATATTCTGGCCCCATTAAAACTGAGCATGAGCCCTTCAAGAAGAACTCCTATACGGGCATTCTCGGAAAAAATTGATTGAACCTGCAATGCAGCATCAACACCATCTCCTGCAGCAGCAGAGATATTCAGCATCTCCACATCAATGGCAAAAATGGTTTCTTTTTTCTTAGGTCTATCAGTATGTCCAGATCCCACAGGGGCATCATTCTTCTGTTCAATGTCACTTTTGACTGAGGCATCCTCCATGTGCTCATTTGCACGCCCCTGAAGCTTCTGAGTATGCACCAGCCACTTCAGCCGCAAAATCAGTTCAACTATTGATATATGTAAATCAGGCTCCCACCTGGCTGTAATATTAGTGGCACTAAAAAGAGAGCAAATGGCAATTCCTTTAAGTCCACCTGAACGCCGTACGAATTTCGCATTATGCATATCAAAAGTTGTTACTTTCGTATCAAGTCTATGGTCTGGAAGATTTTCCTGATAAAATGATCTTGCTCTTTGAAGTTCGACCTCTGTAGATTGGTTCTCCTTGTTCACACACAAAATGAAATGAAAGATATCAAGAGAAAGTGAATACTTTAACATCTCACAATCATCAGAAACTGTAGATATTACACTTGCAGTGCGGGGTGAGCCATCGTCTGAGACACTTATTACAACTCGACCACCCTGAGATCCATAATTGACACGCTTGGGATCGGCAACAATTGCATTTTTCAAACTAGTTTCACCACAATAATTTATGGAACATTTTTCAATATTTAATTTTAAAACTTGAATTCCCTTCCCAGATGGTTTACTAGACCTCCCAGTTCGACTTTGTGCTGTTCTTTTACCAGAAGCAGATAGACTTTTGAGGAGAGCTTGAAAGGAAATAGCGGTTACAACAAGTGATTCTAAGCGCTTAAAGTCAAAATAAACTCCCATACCAGTAAAATCAACACACAGAACTAATTTACACCTTGCACTATCCCCTTCAGATGGTTCAATACTCTTCTTACCCCAATCCAAACTGACCCTGGCTACATGAACTAAACCACCAGAATTGGATTCCATAACAAATGGACTTTCTTTCAAGCATTCTTGATATTCATCTGCAGTGTGCAGATTAATCTCACCAAGTTCCATATGTATCGCCATGCCCATACTTGATACATTATTAGCAAATATATGAGATGATTGTGAGCAGAACTACAAAGAAAAAAATCAGATTTAATTAACTGCATGGCCTGCAAAAAGATAAGTAAACACAGCACTCAAAAGATAAAACCAAATATACAATGAAATGTAGCATCACCTATACAGCATGGAAGTTTAGATGAAGATTATTACATTGGTAGTTTAAACAAAAGATACAATGTTCAATGATGATTAAATTACAATATGGGAAAATCATAGTCCATTTTTGTCCACTAATGTAGCCTTTTATTAACCGTCAGAAAATTTACTAATTGTGGTCCTTGCATAAATGAATATGCCAGTGAGACCATCTAGCCTTATTATATATAATGCTCTAGCCTTTCTGAGTAAAAAAGGCCAAACCTAATTTGCACAGTACAGCAAATCAATCTTTTCATACATCATGACAGGTATGCGTGTCATTATTTATCCTTAATTATTATTTTAACTCCTTTTCCCTTTGTCTTCCCAACTAATTATATATGGCTCATGGTTTGCCACTAGATAATGTATAATAGAGTATCGCCAAAGGATTCTAAATACAAAAAGAAGGGGGAATAAAAATAGACATTGCATATAAAGAGCATAAATACATATAATGTTTTAAATATTTCCACGTTCTCTTCTATACCGTTTGTATCATTTTGTTTACCACAAAGAGTGCACAGCATAACACAGGCAAACGAACAATAATAGAAAATGAATAATGAAAACAGGGAAAATCTTGTATACATATAATATCATAGAAAAAGGGTTCAACATCACAATCACACATGACAGAATACATAGCACCACGCACTCACATGATAAAGAGGAGACCCGTTGATGCTATGAAGCACAGCAGTCATCTCAGGAGCTGAGACAGTACATGTCCACAATATGGCTTTGAACTCAGTTGATTTTGGCTTTACAACAGGAGCTTCCTCTCTAAGTACCATTTTTTTCTTTTTTGAGAAGTGCATTTGCAACCATGGCTTCAATCTGCTCATAATAATGTTGCATCGAGTACCTCCCAACTTAACATCTATTTCAGCTCTAACCGGCGAGGTAGGCTGGAAATTGAAAAATCCAAAAGACATGTGAAAATGATAACCAACAAAACCATTAAGTAGACAATTAGTAAAAACTGAAAACTGCATTCACCACAGAGATTTAAAGAAATAAATAAAAAAACATAATACTGAAACAACAAATCATAAATCATTTAAAAGAACAACATACATGGATATGTCTTCAAATGAGATCAACACATAATAGGAGACGAAGAAGTTGGGCGAACAGAAACAACATTGTTGACAAAATAAGTGGGGTAGAGATAAGGATGTTATAACAAATACATAAATCTAAAAAGATTGACAAGGTAGTTACGTAAGGTGCCATGCCACACAGATAGAAAATAGAAAAAAGCATGAACATTAAAGGTGGTTTGGCCAAATTCACAGCTTGCTTATGGATGCTCCCATGCAAAAATATGAAAAAACAGATTTGACGTCACAAACGGAAAACAAGAAATGTAGGAAGACAAAGAAGACGAATGTTAACTTGAACATGAACGTTTACAATGAGCAGGAATGAAGAAAAAAGAGAATAATGAAGATAAAAAAATCTATTAGCCGACCCAAAGTCCCACACTACACTAGTGGGAAAATTGCTATTGTTATTTTTGTTGTATGTAGCAATTGAAAAGTAGAAGAGTTACAAGTATTGAAATATAAAAGAGTTACCAGTAGCGATTGAAATATAAAAGAGTTACCTGTATAGGAATGTAAACAAAAGACATGACAACAACTTTCAATATCTCCATGACAGAAGTGCCAGCTTCTCTTAGGAGCTGAAATATAATTTAAAAGCTAAAATCACAAAAAGTCAAAGCTTAATGATGAACAAATGAAATAAAAAATTCAAAAGTATTTAAAAATTATCATTATCAACATTAATACATGTATCTCACTAAAATCCAACTGAATATCCAGGCGAGTACTCTCCCCCACATCTTCATGGCATCGTGATTTCATGCTCTTGAATAGAATACCCATTATGTTATTCTCAATTACAATACCATGTTCTTGATGAACAAACCTCACATCCAGCTTTGGTAAAGTGAAGCTAACCTATCAGAGACAAGAAAAAAAATAACTGAAAATAAGATCAGTGAGAAATATCAAACAAATAAAGAACAAATATATTACTGTTTCTAAGCATGTTTTGGACAAAGCCCCATAAATAATAAGACCAAGAAAGCATAAAATATTTGACGAATCTTGATATAAGCTAAAAGCTAATAATGGCTTCATTATACAATATCTATCATAGTCATGATTGAAATAATATTAAACCTCGTCATTACTAAGTGCTTGCTAGTCAAAGGTGTGCTCCTACGCCGAGGTGCAACGCAGGCACGTCCCTTGCGCTAGGCGCACGCCTTAGAAATTAAAGAACAAGGACGATCACACAAAGAGCTGGAAAATAAAAGGAGGCAGAAAATAAAAAAACTGAAGGCCATCGTCTTCTTCATCACTTTCTTCCCCCCTTCACTATGTAAATTTATAGAAAGCAAAATGATAAAAAGCATCGTAATTTGAATGGCAGGGGGAAAAGCAGTGGAAAGACGATGGTGGGACTAAAAGGTCAAAGAGAAATAGAGGTTATAATCTTTATTGGAATAGACATTGATGCCCTCGCAAGTAATTTGTTATGTTTTCCCTTCTTCGCCATCCATGTTCTTTAATTTTTGGCTTCTTTTTTACCAAGGTAAAATTTTCCACTATTATCAATTAAGTTGAAAATATATTTTTTGTCTATTAATCATTTGTTATTAACTATGTAGCACGGAAACGGAAACGGGAAAACGTTATTTCTAATAATTATAAGTTAGGAAACCGTGGGGAAACGCGTAAATAATAAAAATTTAGGGGTATATTTAAAAATTTAAAATTTTCATACATAATAATTTTGCCTAACATAAATTAGTAAATAATAAAAATTTAGGGGCATATATACAAAATTGTATTGGAATTTCAACACCGGTGGAAAATTATCTAGTGAAATAATGAGTGCTTAATTTAAACTTTAGCAATGGACAAGTGGAGTTCTGTACTATGGACACCACATTACCTCACTACAGCAATTTGTGAACCTCTTAATTTTCTAAAATATAATTTTTTAATTTTATTCAATTATTCAAATGGGGAGAACAAAATGAATCAAAAGAGAAGAACAGAGTACAAGTACAACAGAGCAAAGAAACATCTTCCAAAATCAAAGACTCCAATCAGAACAGAGAGCTCAAGATGACAAGAAGCAAATCAAAAGTCTAAGCAAAATAAATTCTTTCAAGTGGAAGAAACCTACTGTCTGCTAATTTGTTTTACTTTGATAAGGAAAGAAGCCTATTTAAAAGGAATAATAATATAGGAA
>CATIWQ010640126.1:0-26270 GCA_949673415.1 Euphorbia schlechtendalii
ATATGGAACAAAAAAATAAAGGACATAAAAACTCAATGAAATCGGGAAAAATATGTTCAAATGTTACTATAAGAACATGATCATATAGAAAGAAAATAAAATTCGATCAGTAAAATCAAATCTGAAAACGCTAATTCACAATTAAAAATCATAGAAGACAACCTAAAATCGCATAAACAAAACTCAATCATGATCTGTACAAAAGAACAAACTAAATCGTGATCCAGATAAAGATAAAGAGAAGATCAAACAAATCGTTTTCTTAACAGATCTAAACAAATTGTAATAAATCAAAGGAGTAAAGCAAATCAGAACAAACAGAATCAACAGATCTAACAAGTCGGAACAAATCGAATGAGAAAGCAAATCGGAACAAATCGAAAACAAAAATCAACAAATCAATAAACTATACCTCGGTTGTAAAATCATAAGAAGAAAAAAGAAAAAAAATCAAAGAAGTAAGCAAAAAGAAGAAATCAGAGATGCAAGAGGGAGGAAGAAGAAATCTATAGAGAGAGAGATGGAAAGAACAGTAATGAGAGAGATGGGCTCAAAAACAAATAAAGGTAAAATCAAAAACATAAATTTAAAAAAGGAAGAGAAATAAAATTACTGTCTCCTTGCATTAAAAGAAAAAATACTTTACCAAAAGAGGGGATCCACTTGTATTTCCCTATTTTTGAGAGGTTAGGCCAATCCTAGACTACTCGGATTTTAGCTATGCCCGATTGGACCTGAGCTGACTTATATTTTTAATAGGTTGGGCTAGGCTCGGAGATCCATTAAACCCGACCCAGCCCAGCCCACATTGAGGCATTGTACAAAATGTTTTTCTTACGGTTTCAAAATATAAAAAATACTTCGTTCATGAACACCAATTACCTATCATATCTAATTTAAATTTTTTCATCTTAGAACAAATTAATCTTTTTTAAATTATTTGTTTGACACTAATCTTCATCAGAATATACTGGTTATGTATGTAAGTGTTACCTTTGTACAAGATCTACTCATAAATATTTAAAAATGTTTTTGTTCACGCACTTGTATCTCTTTGCACCGCATTATAAAGCACACATCGATCACTCATGATTTATACATCACTTTTCCGAGCTTCATCGCAAGTGCACACATGTACGCGCTTTGCGCACTTTACACATGATATAACAACGTATATCACACCATCTCGCGCACTTTATACCGCCTTTATACATTCAATACAAGTATGTATAATTGTGTGAAAAAATATTTTCTTAACATATCAAAGTGGATCTTGTTTTGAAGTAAAAACATATAAACAAAAAAGTCTAAAGCCACATATAAAAAGTTTGATTTTTCAAGGTTGAATGAATCGAGAATCCCTTGAACTTGAACCTAAATGCCCGTTTACCCTTAAACTTTCAAAAGTTTAAGACTAATTGTAAATTTGTACAAATAGGTCCTTACACTTTTGTCTTTTTTTTTATTTTAAGTTTCATTTAGAAGTCATGGCGCCGACACTCAATCCAATGTAATATGTAATTAATTTTTTTCAAATCTTTTCAAACCTATACTATAAAATTAACTATGTGGTTTATAATAGCTTTTGAGTATAACCATGCTTATCATTTGGGTTGGTTCTAGGTAAAAGTTAAAAGCACGACCACATAGAATCCATGATCAAGAGAGATCCAAAATTTTGTATATGTATGTATATATCAGCTTTGATAAGCTGTGTGGATTATTTTTTTCAATATGTATGAGTTAAATTGTTCACTTAAAATAAAAAAATTTAAAAATTTGTACATTTTGAGTTAATATTTGTTAGAGTATTTTCAATTTTACATAATTTGTTGATAGATTAGGCCATTAGTTCTTATCCGCCTTAGACTCTTAAAATATCAATATTGGCCCTAGTGGCTATTATGTGCCTCTTCAAACTATTAAGGTCTTATTCTTTTCAACTTCTGAAATCTAAACTGAAATGAATCAAAACTAACCTTAATTTAATTTAATTTAACTAATTTAACTTAATTCAACTGAATATATTAACAATATAATAATTATAAAATATTAATAAAACCAATAAATATTTAAAATATAATGAATCATTACTACTAATTAATAATAATAATAATAATAATAATAATAATAAATAATAATTACAATATGTAATGATAAATAATAAAAATTCTTAATACCATAGAACAACTATTATAACCCTAATTTAATATAAAAATTAATTATAATAAATTCTTTCCTTATCCTTAATATACTCACTTTTTAATTTTTGAAATTAAAAATTTATGAATGAAAAAGGATTATGGCGCAAAATTAATCTATTATTATTAATATGGATTGATTGAAAAGAGAAATAAAATAAATTCTTTAAGTATAGAAAATAGAATTAACTGTTATTAACGAGGGTAGAAATGGAAAAGGAAAGGGAAAATTTAACAAATGACAATTAAATTGGGAAGAGATTAAAATGCAAAAGATACAGTTAAATTGGGATGGAGGAAGTATCATTTTAACTTTTACGTGTTTCAGAACAAGTCAACGTAATTTTCAAGTTAAAAACGTCTTTTTTTATCATTAGGTGTAAAAATTTTGTATTTTTATAGCACAAAAGTTTATTAACATCATTATTCATCGATGTATTTTTTACTTTATTTTTTTCATTTAAGATAAGTTTAGAAATCGGTTTTTTACAAGTTTTTTAATTACTAATGTATCAACACCCTTTTAAATTTGATTTAGAAAATCGGATGTTACCCTGAAATTACAAAAGGTTCAAATACCCTCCCTTAAGTTGGTAATTTCGAACCAGTTAACCCCCTTAACGTTATGTGTTAGAATCTGTTGGTTCAATTTTTTAAAATGTTATTTTTCTGATTTTTTTCTTTCCAACCAGAAGTTGACACATGACATTAAGAGTAAACGAATACCTTTTTACTAAGTTAAGATGGTGACTGCTCATTTTGAAAGTTGAGAATGATACATTTTTACATTGTTCTGATCGATCCAATCGGCCAAGTTTTTATATACAAAAGAGATCTTGCATATTAGTGAAATCATCCATTAAAATCAATGAATTAATTAATAGTTAAAATCTAAATAATTCTATTGGACAAAATTTGGACTGATGTTATTGTATAAACGCCTTAACCCTAATGATTGCCAATACCAAAATTGTCCCTACATATATAATGACACATCCACCACTTAACACGCCAACAATGCGACACGTGTCAAAAAAATGATTGGAACAATATTTACCCGAATTTAATTTTACACTCTGTGGTAGTTTTTGCAGTAAGCTTCCAGAAACTTCCTGTAAACTCGTGGCCACAATTCACCTTACAATCTAGCGGCTATTATCACGCCACGTGTTCTTCTTCACCCACGTGAGCATCCGACTTGGCACCTCCATTTCCCTGGAAATGATACGTCCCTTTTTAATATCTCACTTCCGTATTTCAAAGTCCTTCACCAAACTTGAAGCACATAGCAGAGGAAATTGATTCACGCGTCCTTTGTTTTTCTTTTTCGTTTTCCTTTTCTGATATTTTAGACATGAATGGAGACGGAAAGGGGGATGAGGAGATGGTCCAAGTGCCGGAAATGGTGAGGGCAAGGTTGGTCTTTATGTCGGGTTACCTTCCCGGAGCTTTGCCTCAGAGGTCGCCGATTTTGTCGCCGGTTGCTGTTCGCCCCGTCGGATATACATGGAAGGATGTTTGTGGCGGTGGTTGTGGATTCGCCATGGCTATTTCTGGTACTTTTGTTTTCCGAACTTATTTGTTTTTATTCTGTAACTTTTTAAATCTCCAGATCAGAGAATGTGATTTCCTATTTTGATTAGGTTTACTGTTTGGTTCGTGAAAACGCGGGACATCGTACTATTGATCGATTTATGCGGAATTTTGTATTAGTTTCATCTCAGAAGCAAAATCAATTTATCTTTGAACTTAAACAGCCATTTAATTTTGGCAACTTTATTTCGATTTGCTTTTCCGGAATCTGACCTTTTCATGTTAAATTTGAAATTTAGCTGGATTCTCTTTGTCTTCCTCATTATGAAGTTGCAAATGTTTTTACTCTTGCTTCTTTTTCGATCAGAGTGTGGAAAGCTCATTACATGGGGTTCAACTGATGATCTAGGTCAAAGCTATGTGACTTCCGGGAAGCATGGGGTAGTGTACCGCATACAGAAGACTTGGCTTTGCTTTAAAGATGATACTTTGCTTCTCCTTAAACTAACTTGCAATTTGTTTTTTATTTTTATAAGGAAATACCTGAACCGTTCCCTCTTCCAACTGAAGTTCCCGTTGTAAGAGCTGCAGCTGGTTGGGCCCATTGTGTTGCAGCTACAGGTACTAATCTCCTTAATTCATATACACAATCTGATTTATATCTATGTTCTGTAGTTGATATCACTCCATATAGATTGCTAGACTGAGCTTTTACTGATTACTTAAGTGCAGATAGTGGAGAAGTTTATACATGGGGTTGGAAAGAGTGTGTTCCTTCTGGAAAGGTCTTTGGAGATGCATCAATGTCAGGGGGCTCCGAAAAGGATCCATTTGAAAGACAAAATCCTATATTCACAGAGGAAGGTAATTTTAATTATTCCGACAGCTTTTCAAATACAGGAACTGGCTGGTGTATGACTGAATTATGACTTTTAACAGTCAGCCCTCGCACGCTTGGTTCAAGATCTAGTGGTGCAAATGATAGCAGAGGAAATGGAGATGAAAGTAGTAAACGTAGGAAGGTATCATCTGCAAAACAAACTGCTGAAAGCTCATCTTCTGGTGATGAATCACTCTCAGCATTGCCATGTCTAGTAACATTGAATTCAGGAGTGAGGATTGCTACTGTTGCTGCTGGTGGTCGCCACACTTTAGCATTGTCAGGTAGGTCATACTCCTGAAGAGACCCTTTTTTTCCCAGAGTTCAGTGATACCATTCTTTGTTATGAAGGTTGAAATTCTTGAGTTATTTTTTATAAAGCAAGACACTTGATGAATCCTAATTGTACTCAAGTTTCAGATTTAGGACAGGTGTGGGGTTGGGGCTATGGAGGTGAAGGGCAACTTGGTTTGGGGTCTCGGATACGCATGGTGTCATCTCCTCATCCTATACCTTGTGTTGACCCTTATGGGAAGGATAGAATTGGAGCAGTTTCTCGAGGAGTCATGACTTCAGAAGGACATGGTTTTAGAGTTCCTGGAAGTTATGTGAAGGGGATTGCTTGCGGGGGCCGACATAGTGCAGTAATCACAGGTATGCATCTGCATAGCTCACTCTATTAGTTGGAGGACCCATGAATACTTTTGATTTACTTGTATTCATTAGTGTGACAACATGATATAGAAATGACCATCATAGAGCTAATGATCCTGGGTACAAGAGTCAGTGTCTTTACTAGGTTTTCTTTCTTCTATCAATCAACATATCTTTTTTATCTATGCACTTAAGCTTGTAATTTTCTTATAAATCTTCTCGCATCAACAGATGCTGGAGCACTTCTCACGTTTGGCTGGGGACTTTACGGACAGGTATGGTTGACTAGTGAACTTTTTGCGGTGATTGTGTTTCCTCTTTAGAATGACTTAATTACATGCACACAGAAGTGCATGCTTGCCTTTGTGTATTTGAGGAAGTTCTCAAACTTGTCTGTTAAACTCAAGACAGAGTGCTTATCCTCGTTGGTCTCAAAATTGTCAATTGGTCATTTTCTGTATGGTTTAGAATGTATAAATCAAAATCAGCGTTATTATTTCATTAGTCTTTTGTTCAAGGCGAGGTGTGTTAAGATCCCAAAGAACCATTGTCCATATCCTTCTGGCACTTCATTTTTTTTTGTCAATGGTTCACTAAATTTAAGATAACAATGATTAAACATGACTAGCCTGTGAAAATCGATTTTGACACATCCTTTAGGAGTATCTTCTTGGCAGTTATGAACCCCTTCTTAGTTTGAATGCAGGTTGTGCTAGTTGTATCTAAAAGTTATATCGTAAATATGGGAGAAGAAAAGGGAATTTCCATAAATTGTATATTACAAATTTTATGATTTAGTTTTTTTTCACATTTTAGTTTGGATGCTGGTTTTTTCAAGTAGCATATAAAGTTGAATTGTGAAATATGGGAGAAGAAACGGATTGTATTATTATCTAGGGAAGTACCTAGACAGTCTTTTTCTCATGGGCCAAATTGCTATGCATCTTTGGATATTCTTGTGATACCTTAACTGCAGCCTTCTAAACCTGAGGGTAATTCTTTGAGAAGCTCTATTAAGCCTGACTACTACTCCAGTTAATATAATATGGTTCTGTTTGATGAGCCTCCTAGTTGATTTGTACTTCATGTCTTAATCCATGAGGCTCTAGCTATTGTTTATCTATGGAGGGTTGGTTCTGAGTGAATCTGAAAGCTAGTTAACAGTAGAAACTCAAGCTGATAACTGAGGCTTACAAGGTTGCTGAGGTTTGCACTTATTTCATTGCACAAAAATTAAGGAAAATTTGATATTATACGTTTCAAATACCTTCTTACATATCAAGGTTGAACACCACAGAAACAATCACTAGGATTTTAGTCATGAAAACTTATTAGATTTGCGAAATTATATTAAATCTGAGAAACCATTTCTCGCCTCCTATGGATTTGATTCCATGTGCAACTTAAAGGTTTTATTCGAAAAAAAATAGCCATTTATGATAAATATTTTTATTTGAAAAGAAGTCATTTAGATATTATATATACATGGTCTTCCAGTGCAGCAGGAGATTTCTTTTATTTAAGATAGAAAAGCTTGTAGTACTTTCCATGTCGAAACATGAATTTAGGATTTTGCTATGATTGTTTGTGGGCTCAATAGATTCCCAAAAAAGCCTAGCATGAATATTGGTGGTAACTGGAAGTTTCTTTATGATTCTTTTTTGTTTTGCACTTTGATTTCACCCGAAGCATTCCTTGAATGATGAATCAAGAGATTCGCCTCCTCAACCAACTGATACTGACCAATGCATATATGTTGGAGCGGTGCAACTGATATGATCTACAATCTATTTTGCTTGGTTACATACTTGAAATCGATATATATATTATTCCTTCACAATATAGTTCTTGATTCTCAAATTCACCAAGGATAATTTTGAGATGGAATCGTTAAGGTTTGCTAAAGTTAGATATTGTTAGAGATTTAAACTTGTTAAAAAGTTATAATGTTTGTATTCTTCATGGAGGGCAATGGTTGGAGTTTCTGAGGTTAACCATTGTTCAGGATCACAATGTAGGTAAGTAGATAATGGTGGAGAATAAAGCAAAGTAGATGTTGGACATGAAGTTCGTGTAACAAGGGATAATTTACTTACTCAGTTCTCTGAAAAAGCTCATCTTTGCTTAATTATTTCCTTTAACTACTTTGTTGCATTTACAAGTCCTGGACGGAATAGCGAATGACATTGGTTTTATTATTTCATTGTTTTGTAAAGTGCGGACAAGGGAGCACAGATGATGAGCTGAGTCCAACATGTGTAACTTCTCTGCTTGGCATAAGAATAGAGGGTGTTTCTGCTGGCTTGTGGCACACAGTTTGTGTTTCGGCTGACGGTGATGTCTATGCCTTTGGTGGGAATCAGTTTGGACAACTTGGAACTGGTAGTGATCAAGCAGAGGTACTTTCACCAGTTTCCTTTCATCATGACAGGATGCTTTTCTGTTCTTTTGTTGTTTATCTTCTTACTTAGTGTTTAAGTTGTTTCCTGTTTGGCCAACATTTATAGTCAAAGCAATGATCTAATGTTGGTTATATTAGATCAACTAACTTCCTACAAAATATATATCTGAATGTGTGCTTGTTGTACATTTGATATTCTGAATTGAAGAAGATTGGGGTCAGTTGACCACAAAATTGTGAAGAAGAAATGTTAAGAACAACTTTTTAGTGCTGAAGCCACAAGATATAGATATAGTATTCTTGCATGCCTTAGTAAATATGTTAGAAATGAGCCTTGTTTGAGTTTTTGGGTTCTGAATTCATGCATACTGTTTTCTTGAGGCTGTGAGGATAAACACAAATTTCATTATATAATAATAAGGTTAGGTTAATTTCTCTTACATTATTATGAATTTTGTCATCAGATTATTCCTAGGCTCTTGGATGCTCCGAGCTTAGAACATGTACATGCAAAAGGCGTCTCTTGTGGGGCGCGTCACACAGCTGTAATCACAGGTATGTGCAAATCATATGCATAGTTCATGAACATCACAACATGTCTTTCTTTGAGGCAGTTCAATATCAGAAATATGATATCTGACATGTTTTTTTAACCAATATCAACAAATCTACCCAACCCAAACCAAACAGTCCTCCCATCCCAACCCAACTCATATATTTCTTGTGTAATGATTCTACCTACAAGTTTGGTGGGATTGATATAAATCTTATTGATACATTGATTGGATAGGTTGAATTAATTTGATTGAGTTTAAGTGATAAAGCAAAGTTTCAGTAAAAAAAGAAGAAGATAGTTATATTTTTCTTTCTTCATGTTTATGCCTATCCATGTTGCCTTTGCCTTTATTGTTTGATATGTTTTTGGACAATGGAGTATGATGGTTACAACTCAAAAAAAGCTTCTTCAAACTACAAATTCATTTGAAGTTTTTTAGTTTAGATTTGATTTTAGCATTTGTTTGAATTTGACACCTAACTTTCTTCTTCTACATCTTGAAGAGGACGAGAAAGTGTTCTGCTGGGGCTGGAATAAATATGGCCAGGTATGAAATGAATCTGCAATGTTTTCGTCAGCAATGAAATGGAACTAACCTATGAATTTGTTAACAGCTTGGAGTGGGGGATGTGATAGATCGCAATATTCCTTTTCCTGTTATATTAGAAGGTTGCGTCCCTCGAAATGTAGCATGTGGATGGTGGCATACCCTGTTCTTGGCCGAATCGCCAACTTGACTAGCTTACTAGTATTGGTGCAGTTTTGTTAGGTTAGATGTCATATATATGTATGTATGGTCGATTATATGTATACAGTGGCTATGAATTATAGCATAAGCCTCTCATTCTTCCATGATTCAGGTTCTAGTTGATCTCTTATTTGAACAGTATTTTTAAAAGCTATGTACTGCTTCCAAGATTTACAAGCCTAATTTTAAAGTTTCTTTGTATATTATAATGAATTGGGGGATGTTGAGAAGTTTCCATGTTGTTTAAGTTTGTTCTTATCATTTAATTGAAATAATAAGCTGTTGACCGGGGGATTGCAAATACAGAACATTAACTACTGCTGTGCACTGAAGAATATGAAACTGAACTTTAACTTATAAGCAATGCCATATCTACATGTCCATGTTCATATTATAAGCAATGCCTCTAAGGATGTTTTAGAGTGACAGGCTATTTTCAATGCCTTGGTTAATGCCAACTGTTGCCTGGAGGGAAGTTTGGCTTTGTTTGTTTTGGCGTTGTTTATTAATTAATTATCAATCGGATACCGATTCACATTTTCAAAAAATTAAATTGCAAACCAAGTTCTAAAATTCTAATCAGACTAACCCTCGACTTCTAGTAAATTTGCATCGTCATTTAAGAATCAAGATAGTGCAATCACATCAGTATAGATATTCCTCAGCTAAAAGTTAATCTCCTCATTAACAAATATTAACACAATATCGCTACACATTCGCTCGAACTGCTTAAAATAAATATCACATTAATGAACAAAAAATTCCAGGGGCATAAAAGACGTACCGAGGGAAAAAAGATCCTGCTCACCGAAACACAATATATAGAGAACGTATGAATCTAGTTAGATCTTGGTTTAGACCATTCAACGCGAAGGATTAGATTGTCATAACCATAGCCATCAAGCTTATTGATAGCCCTCTCTGCATCTTCCTTGTTAACAAAGTATACAAAACCAAAACCCCTGCTGATGCCGGTTTTCTGATCAATAAGAACATTTACACGGCTCACTGGACCAAAAGTACGGAATAGTTCACGCAAATCAGGCTCCCTAGTATCCTCTGACAAGTTGGACACACGAACCTTGTTCTCTTCGTTTCTTGGTCTCATATCCGAACCACCACTAACCCTCTCTCCACCACCACCTCTCATGTTTGATGGTACATAAGCACTATTTGAGGTTCCAGAGGCAGCAGGGGCAACATCTGATGCAGTTGAATTATCAAGGGGAGCAAGATCCTTGAATGGGCATCGGGATGTCCAATGGTCACCTTTCTTACCACAACCTCTGCACAACATCAGAACTGCTCCTCCTGCTTTACCTAGTTGCTGCAAGCCATCCCCTGCTAATATGGCTTCTTCCACTTTCGAACCTGTTATTGGCACGTTGATATTTGAAATTTGGAGAACCACTAGAAGAAACTAACCATAAGATAATGATGAAGAAACAAAAATTATCCGAGACGGGCTTGGGTTACAGAAGAACAAATGCAACAACAGAAGTACCCAAAAGCGAAATTGACTATGAGATAAGAGTACCAGCAATAAATGTTAAACAAAATCAGAGACTTGACTGAAGTTAGAAATAACAAAAGTGAGAAATACAATACCCAAGAAAGAAACTAACCATAAGATAATGCCAACAGTAACAGATCTAATGCCCAAGATTTGAAACTGTCCGTAGTTAGAAACAATACCTGCAATAACTAAATTACCAAACAGTAAAAGGAATAAGCTTGTGCCTAGGTAGCATGGAAACGGATACTGAAAATACACATGGGAACGGGCACCAGGAAACGTCATTTTTTTAAAAAAATTGGCCAGGAAACTTGGGGAAATTTCGGTTTCTGAAAAGGGGAAATGCCAGTGACTAGAATCTTCTGGGCTACCTAGCCTTGTGCAATAAGCATCAACATTGATGATTAAAAATGCCGTATTGAATTTTGTCAAAGGAACTGTTCCAAACATTGATTTAATGCCTGCATAAAACACATCAGATTCTCTTGCAAAAGCTTAAAAGCATAACTTCTAAAGAATACAAAACAAAAACAACAAAGAGTTTCACCACTAAATCTCACAAAGCGTGAAGCAACTCACAAGACAACCAATGTGAAAAAAATGACAAGCCTGATGTACAGAGCAATACATCTTTAAGCAACATATCAGTTCTGGGATGAAGTTGGTAAAAAAAACTCACCATGAAATCTACATATTTTTTACGTGTTACAAGTTCACTGGCCACTTACGCACAATAAGCAATGCAGCAACATGTGATATGGCAATTGGTCAGCATTACCACATAAAACACGCAAGTCCTATTATAAAAATTAAGGACCTTACAACATACCTATCATACATTGGTAAAAACATAGCCACCAACAATATGTTACTCTCAGTAACTTATTGACCATTCAGCCAACAGGAAGTCAGTCACTATGCAATATCATCGCCAGCATATATTAAACATGTCATTGATGAGCCAAAAGATAAACTCTTCTTTTCGTAGGCAACAAACAGAATGATACCACCGTAATAAGCTTAATGACCATACACATAAAACCAATGCCTCGAGGCAATATTTGATCAAATCCACAATATGAATTACAACTGGTATTACGAATGTAGTTGATAGATTATAAGTAAATCAAACTTAGTTTTCACAATCAAATACTATCAACAGAAGCTTTTGGTGAGCTTACCGACCATTTACATCAAATAACAGCCCACAAAAGGCATATATGTGACTGGCTAATTGGCCACCATACCCCTACAAAATTGAGGGGAACTCAGCCAATAAAAGTAATTGAATTGGCATTGCATAGAAATAAGAGCTTTACCACTGATTTTCATGGCATACTTTGCCATACGATTTTCACTTCATTAAGACAAGAAACCATATCACTATCTATCCAAAGGCCAATTCTTCCTTGATCATTACAATTACCACACACGAGCAGGTAAAAAGCAAAAATTCCTAATTTCAAATTAATCTTAAAGCACCAAGGTAGTCAAATCATGTGCGTCAAATCAGGTACTCCAAAGAATTCGATCTTTAGCATGAGAAAATTTTATATTGGGAGAATTCATCCCAACGCAATAAAAGAAAAGATAACATGAACAAAAATAACACGAAATAAGAGATACCTGGAGCTCTAAGCCTTTCGAGAAGTATTTCTTCAGTAGAAACCACGGTAAGCCTAGTTCCGGCATCCTCAAGGACGGCATCTCCAAACTTGGCCCAATTCCTACGCTCCACAGCACTATTGCTCAACCTGGCCTTGGCAAGTTTCCGTACGCGAATGTTTGTCGCAATCTTAACCTTATTACCTTCATCGTTGAACTTGTACTCGATGACCCGCTTGATACCGTTCTCATCAGGGCCGATTGTTTGTTTCGGCGGCAAAAGGAAACCAAAATCCTCGCCGTCGTCCTCGTGAAGATCACCCCAACGTAGGTTAAGAGCATTTACCATGGCTACTGAGCGTTGTGAACAGATCTAGGTTTTTTTCAGGATGGCAAGAAAAGAGTGGCCTTCTTCAAAATAAATAACTGGGCTTTTACATGCACTGCATTCCTAAAGTGGGCCATTTCACTCTGATAAACCTTTGCATATTACCAAAATATGTTTATTCTACTTTTTTGTTGGACAATCGACTTTTGTCAAATGTTAAACTTGTTTCTACTTGCTCGCTCAAATTTTCAACTGTATACCAAATTTCCCTTTTGAATGACATATTTTTTAATGGAGATTGAAAATAAGGGGGAATGATATTTCCTACAAGTCACATTCATCAGAACTTGATACATTGCATTAAGGGGCAAGCTATGGATGATAGGAACAAGTTGAATTAATTTTGTCCAGATGTATTCACGGTGAAGTTAGAAAGTTAAAATTCGAAGATATTCAAAAGCTATAGCTAAGATTACTCACTCATTTTACAAATGTATTCACGGTCTAGTTAGAAAGTTAAATTCCAAGGAATTCAATTCATTTTATAATAATTGTTACAAAATTTTGTGTATGAAATAAATTAAATTCTACTCCCCCGTCTACTAAATATTGTCGTTTTAGAGGAATTTCAATGTCTCTTTTTTATTATCATTTTATATTTCCAAGGTTTTTTTTCTAAGTTCTCTATTCATTCATACCCTTATTTATTGTTCAACTTTCAAGATAATTATATTTCAATCTTCAATAACAAGAGAAAATTACTGGTCAAATTGTTTTTATTGAACATATTAATGAAGTCTTGAAAATAAAATAGGACATTTATGAAAGGGTAAATCAGTAAATCACCTCATTCGATTAATTATTATCTTAAAAACTGTGAATTAGTTAAAACGATAATATTTAATAGGTTGACGGAGTATTAAATTTAAATTTTCGGATTCCAAAAAAACTATTACTAAACCTCAGCATGCTTTGTGTTATTGAAATGCTTGTTTTCAAATAATTTAATTCAATACAACCAAAATTAGCAATATTATGCAATTAATAAGATAACTGTGTTTTTCTTTAGTGCTTTGATGCTAAAATTTTATTTTCAATGTTGTCAATTGGTTTATTACGCAAGTCAAGCTTCAAATTCTTTATAGAAGTGACCACTATTTCATAATAGCAATTTCTATTTCTTTAAGCGGACTATATTTGAAGACATGTATTGAGCATATATTTCTGTTTCAACCATCTTCATACCAAAATTTTCTCCATCTCAAATTGCTGAAAATTGATAGTGTGAATTCATAGTTAAAAAGATATTAAGTTAACTTGTTTACTCTTAAATTTAATTGAATGATTCTAACCTTGGTGTTGAATAACCTGAAAACTGCTAATTATTTACTGCTTGATATTAATAGCTAAAAAATAAAGTAGGTGGTTATATGATAAACTTGGTCACTTATGGAACTCTAATAATCAAAATAGTAATGAATCACTCCAGGTTATATTATAGGTTTGATTAGACGAATATGGATGATTAACAATGAAATTCACGTAATCCTGTCCTTTTACAATTAATGAAGTAGTGATTAATCATAGGGACGGTACTATTGGCCTCTTTTGTGTTTCCCTCTCTAATTGTCACGTTCAGTTTTTAACACAGTAGTTAAGTACACAATAAACAGACGACACAAAGACGGGTTGGTTCATTCTTTTTCAATTTCCTTAAATATTTATCCCCAAGTTCTTGCAAAGGTAGGTATTTCACATGCTTTGAACTTTCTATCAAATAGTTCAACGTCATAATTCTTTGTTTTTTATATATTTTTTTTGTATCAACTATCAAGTAAATTGATCTTTAAAAAAGCAAGGGTAAACTTAAAAAACATGATATGTGGTTTGATTGTTTTTCGAAATGACAATTGTGAATTTTTTTTATTTTTTTTTTTGCAAAACGCTGATTGTGATATTGAAATTTTGCAAATAAAGAACGATAAGGATCCTTCTAAAAAGGGTAATCTTGTTTTTTTTGAACTGAAAATTTGCAAGTTAGTTAATAAAAATAAAATACACATCAATAGTGAATTTTGAAAATTTTTAGAAGTTTAAATATATTATTTTAATTAAATACGATAAGAACTTTAGAAAATCATAAGAAAATAAAAAAAATCTGAAAATTACTCAAATTCCGGTGTATAATTCTTAAATAATATGGTTGAATTATAAGGATGTTAAATGGATTGAAATACACAATGTAACATCATTATTTCTAATGAAACAATATTTTTCCTTTATTTGTAAAATTTTGAAAACAATCCCTGTTTTAAAGCAATAAATTCAACAGTCCTCATTTTGAAAAATAGTCAAAACAAAACAAATGTCATGTTTTATTAAGTTTACCCTTGAATTAATTGCGCAATAGTATCAAATTGTAACTTTTATTCACTTATTAAAATTTTGCCTTATAATTTCTGAATTTTAATTCATGAGATTTGGCTTTTAAACTTAAAAATTTGAATGTAATAAAATATTTTTTAGCTTTTGTGTTTTTATTCTTTCTGTACTTTTTATTATTTTAGTTGATATAATAATGAGGTATTATTATTTTTATGGAATGAAAAATAGTGAATTAATATGATCGAAGAAAAATAAGATTGATTATGCAAAAAAAAGTTTGAGAAATAAATTACTGAGAATATGGTTGGATTTGACAAGAATGAAGAATAAACAGAAGTTTCATTAAAGAGATGCTTCATAGAAGCTCAACAAGAATTCAGCTCAAGAGAGCTTTACAAAGAAGATAAAACGTAAAACTAGAAAAGTAAAAGTAAACGATTCACAGCTTTTTCAGTCTATATATAGCCTAGTACATGAAGTTAGTAAACTAACCTTGTAACTTAACTAGATGGACTTTTAGTTTGTTAATTTGTTCCTTGAAAGCTGGATAATGCATTGCCTTGGTAAAAGAATCTGCCAGTTACTCTTTTGTACGAACAGGAATTAGGTAATGGTATTGGCTTGAACTTTGCTTCAAATAAAATGGCAATCTGTCTCCAAGTGCTTGGTTCTTTCGTGAAAAACTGTATTACTGACAATGTGTATGGTTGATATGTTGTCACATAACATAGTTGCTAGCTGTTTGTGCTCCACATTCAGATATTGCAAGAGATATAAAATCCATGGTAACTTTGCTGCAGTGGCTGCCATTGCCCTGTATTCTGCCTCAGTGAAGCTTTTTGCTAATAGTTTCTTGTTTTTTTTTTAATTTCCAACTGATCAAGGAGTCACCTAAAAATACACAGATGCCAGTAATTGACCTCCTAGTATCTTTGTAGCTGCCCCAGTCCGTATCTGAATAGGCTCTAAGTTGTGTTCCTGCATCATAATAAAAAAAAAACCTTGGTGCTTGTCTACCTTTTTTTTTTGAAGAAATGCTTGTCTACCCTTTAAGTATATAAGAATCCTATGTGATGCAGAGTTTCAAAGTTTTGGGATAATTGCTAAACATCAAAGATTATGTTTGGTCTAGTGTTAGTCAAATAAAGCAATTTTCTTATGAATTTTCTATACAAGGTATTATCTAGCAGTAAAGGAGTTTTAGTATGATCAACTTAGACTTGTTTCTAGCAAGAGTAGAATAAAAACACAAACATTTCATAGTACTGGAATCCGGCATTTTACCAAACAAAACTTCAAAAGGGCTGATAGGAGTAGGAAGTCTGTTGATTACATGGACAAAATGACCAACAAAATAGTTCCAAAAAGCCTTTGGTAGTTTACTTTGAAACTTAAGGGCTCTAGCTACATTCATTATGTGTTGATGTAACAACACTAATCTGGGCTTTGGCGACATTTGGGTTTTGTTAACATTTTTTTAAGTTTTGATAACATTTTATGTTTTGGCTGTCTTAGATCGCCTGATCATATATAATCGTGTTAATGTTCTAAAGCCTCCGCTTAGACGGTCACCTTTTAAAACAAAGAATGAAATCGTAATAATGAATCAATTTTTATCTTAGAAAAAAATTATATAGTTTTGGGAAGATTGGATTTCACCTTACATTTTGTGAGGTATTAAAAATTAATTAAATTCATAAAGAATATGTAACTTGGAATGTGGTCAAAGTGGGAATACCAAATTGTCAACGCGCATTTTTGCATTGAAAAAAGAGATTGAATCTTTCATTAGAGTTTTCGTCACATTCTTTCCAGAATACCCACAGATTCAGTTCATTGCGTACTTGCTTTAATATACATAATATTCATAAAAAAGGGGCCAATTTGTGCATGTGGTTGAACTTCATATACAAGTTTGATTAGCTGTGATTTTTTTAATAGAAAAAATGTGAAACAATCATAAATTTAAACACGATTACAAGTTGTAATTAAGAGAAAACTCAAAATTTAAATTTTACTAATTAAGATTTTTTTTTTTAATTAAGATTTTATACGAAGGGTGAATTGGTTGTCTTGTTTCTGCCCATTCAAAAAGGGCGACAGGAGCCCAAAAACTGAAATAGTTACATAAACTTTTATATCTATTAAATTTGTTTTTCATTAATTTTATAAAATTAAAATTATAGTATTCTTAATTAAAATTAGTTTTCTTTTATAATATACTATATAAAAAATTCTTGAATTTCGTAATAACCTTTATTATATTTTATATATATTATAGAGTCCAATAAATGAAGAAATTGGTAATTGAAGTTCACTTTAGGAACCTATTACAAAAAAGTCAATTATAATCGAGAAAAAAAATTAGGATATGAAAAAGAGAGTAAAGAGTTCATTAATAACTTGGCAACTTTAATCTCAACCATTATAACGAGACATTTGTTACAATGTCAATATCTAATAAGTATAAATTAATTAAGTTAATGAGGATGATTAGGGATGGTAAAGGGCCGGATCTGGACCGGGTCCAGCTTGGACCCGGTCCGAATCCGTTTGAATGTATTAGACCTGGATCTGACCCGTTTCCGTTGGATTCGTAATTTTAAAATCAGGATCCAGATCCGAGGTCCATAAACGGATCCAAAACGGGTCCATGTAATTAACATCAAATTTTTAGTTTCAACTTCTACACTTGTATATTTCACCTTATTTAAATAGTTTACATGCTCATTTAATTATGTTAATGTAATTGGACTTACATGGATCTCAAATAATATTAACAATCCAATATTTTCGAGGTAAATAATAAATAAAAAAAGTATAGTTAATCTTGAATTACAGATCCGGGTTTCATTGTAAAATTGGACTCGGATCCTTATCCGTTTTCTTGGACCTGGAACCCAGATCCGACGGATATATGAAATTAAGATCCAGAACCTAAAAAACAGATTCGGATCCACGGATCCGGACCGGGTTTAGGATCCATTCCCATCCCATACATACAATGGAGAAATAATGGAAATAAGAGCATATTTGAGAAAACAAATAGAGCGCATGAACTAAATGGATGGAATAATGGTAAAAGTTAATAAAAGGAATTAATAGTTAGTCCAAAAAACCCCATGATAATAATTATTTACCTCATTTTAATTATTAATACAAATTTAAAATTAAAAAATTATATGACTTAAAAGTTGTTATTATTATTAAAAATTATTGAGAATGTTATTATTGTCATTTAAAGTTTACTCTACAAAAAATGAAATTGAATTCCACATATTTTGGTAGAATTTGGAAAAGACAAACAATTAATTCCATAAAAATGAAATTTAGGGAATTAGATTTATTGCATTCCAAACATAAAAATTTGGATTTACAAATGAATACTACAAATTTTGTGGAATTAGACCATAAGGTTTAAAACACACATGAAAACATATTGATTAACTTGTATAATATGAAAATAGTTAGAGGGACTAAAATGTAATTCCCTTATGGGATGTAGGTTATATACTATGGGATACACTGTATTGGATTGTGGTAACGCGTAATATCGACCAATCAAATTCAAGATTATTATCTTCTTTCCAATTAAAAATGAATTGCATGCAATTATATAAATTATTAGCAAAAGTAATCACATTTTATGGTGACAAAATAATCGTATTTTACCTTTTAACAGTAATAAAAAAGGCTTATAAATATTTTAGAGTTGTCTTTTTTACGAAACTGCCCCGAATTTTCCAATGTATTGTTTCTTTTCCCTCAATTAAATAAAAACAAAATTTCTGAAATAAAAAGAAAAGTTCCATAAATAAAATAAGATTTTACTATTATCCGGCAGCTCGACGTTAGTTGATTGCTTCTTTTCTGCAATATAAAAATAAGCCTCTCTTCCACTCACGCTCTCTGCACATCTCAATTTCCGGTACAATTTCAGAGAGCCGAGTCGATTTAGATACCGCTGTTCGGAATCGGCCGAATTTCACTTTCACCTCTCTTTGTTGGAAATTTTTGAGGTAATTGTCCTGCTTAGCTAATGGAAATTGCTGCTTCTGATTGTATCTGTTTGGTTTACTATACGTTTCTTGTTGTTCTTTTATGTTTGTGTCGAGGTTTCGATATTTATTTTGGTGTCGGTGTGATTTGGGTTTTGGCAAATACAGGAATGTGGATAATGTTGAACAGTAGAATGACATTCATTTTGTTTAAATTTTTTATTCCCTTTTTCTTCTTTTCAATTATTAATGTGTTTTAAATTAGATCCAGTAGTTTCAGAGCTGTTTTCCAGTTTGGAACTAATGTGATCTGGTTTTTAGGTGCAGGCTTTTTGTTGTCCAATAGATTTTGTTATTGATTAAAACTAGAGCTTTCTGACCATGATTATGTAGGCCAAATTGGTGCATTAAATCAAGTTCTTGAGTTGTGTTATTCTATGGGGTATGTTTCTCTGGAGTCATAAGCTCTTTGATGCTCATCAAGGCTGCCTTTAATTTTGCATCACAACAAAACTGTGGTTTGAGTAATTGAAAAGAAATCTTTGGAGTGAGTGCTTGGTAGTATCTTCACCTTCTTGCAGTGACGGTTTCAATATTACTTTAGTCTTGCCAACTTTTACTTATCCATGGAATGGAGTTTGACTTGTCAACCTGACACCCATGGAAATGATCTTGGTATCATTGAGCCTAAGCTGTGTTGGAATTTTCTTGTTTTATGATGAAAGGTTTTAAGTATATGCCTTACACTTGAAGTATCAAATATCTAGTTCCCAAATTCCTGTTAGGATCCCATTTTCTTTGTGGAAAGACCTATGACAAATAAATAAATTTAGTCTCTCTCCATTGAAATTTCCAACCTGTCATTTAGCTGGAAATCTGCTAATACCAGCTAAGGCATTTGGACAAATTAAGCTTACTCTTTTACCTTTGCTATGGCATGTGCGCATATTTTTTTTGTTTTTTTTTTTTTTTTGAAGAAAATGTGCTCATAATTATTAGGGCGAGTGTTGGCTTCATTTAGAAATTTATTTTCTTCCGTGGGCTTCCCTGTCTTCCATTTGTACAAGCATTAATCTTTCTTGTATTTCATGTGACATTTGCTGTCACGTAAAACCTGTTTTCTTGCAATGCAAAGTGGTGATTATGCAGCCCTGTGCTGTTTATAATGGTTAATCTCTTAGATACTAACTGTTTTAGTCAGTGCTCAACTGCTGATTAATGTGTGACCTTAATATAAAGGAAAAGAAAGCAATAACATAACAAAATGAAGGCTCTGATTCTTGTTGGAGGATTTGGGACACGGTTGAGGCCATTGACACTCAGCGTCCCGAAACCACTTGTTGATTTTGCCAACAAACCTATGATTCTGCATCAGGTATGTTTTTGCTAGTATCAAGCTCCTTGAAAACTAAAATATCTTGCATCCTTTTGAGAAACTACTCATTTTACACATTATTATTATATGAGCTACTGTCCCTCAATTATGACTTTAATGTTTCTTACAGATTGAAGCTCTAAAGGCAATTGGAGTTACTGAAGTGGTCTTGGCTATCAACTACCAACCGGAGGTAAAAAAACCAGAATCCCCACGTTCACCCTCTGTTTCCTGATCATGAAGTTAATGGCTGAAGTTTGTTTTGACTTGCTGTATTGTCTATATAGGTGATGTTGAACTTCTTGAAGGAATTTGAGGCAAAGCTGGGGATGACAATAACATGCTCACAAGAGACTGAGCCACTCGGTACTGCTGGCCCGCTCGCACTGGCTCGAGACAAATTGATAGATGAATCCGGCGATCCATTTTTTGTTCTCAACAGTGACGTCATCAGTGAGTATCCGCTCAAACAAATGATTGAGTTCCACAAAACCCATGGAGGAGAAGCTTCCATTATGGTAACAAAGGTAACAACTATATTTTCAAGCTTTCCCGGGTTGTTGCCTTGAAATGCTATGTAATAAATAGAGAACATACCCTAATTTATCAAGATTAAGAGTCAAAAACTTGAGTGTAGCTTTTCATGACCGCAGCTATGACAGCAATCCCAAACATACCCTTAAGATATTCTAAAACTTAACATTTATTACATTGCAATATTCTATTTCATAACATAGGTGGACGAACCATCAAAATACGGTGTTGTCGTCATGGAAGAATCCACCGGAAAAGTTGAGCGATTCGTGGAAAAGCCAAAGATCTTCGTCGGCAACAAGATCAACGCCGGAATCTACCTCCTGAACCTGTCCGTTCTCGACCGAATCGAACTGAGGCCAACCTCAATAGAAAAAGAGGTCTTCCCGAAAATCGCAGCCGACAAACAGCTCTTCGCAATGGTCCTCCCGGGGTTCTGGATGGACATCGGCCAACCCAAAGACTACATCACCGGCCTGACACTCTATCTAGACTCGCTACGGAAAAATCGCTCATCCCGACTAGCCACAGGCTCGCACATCGTGGGAAACGTGCTGGTCGACGAGTCGGCCAAGATTGGAGAGGGCTGCCTGATCGGGCCAGACGTTGCGATCGGTCCGGGCTGTGTCGTGGAATCGGGAGTCAGGCTCTCCCGGTGCACGGTGATGCGCGGTGTTCGGATCAAGAAACACGCGTGCATATCGAGCAGCATCATCGGGTGGCACTCGACCGTCGGCCAGTGGGCCCGTGTCGAGAACATGACGATTCTCGGGGAGGATGTCCATGTGTGCGATGAGATTTATAGCAACGGGGGCGTGGTTTTGCCCCACAAGGAGATCAAATCGAGCATTTTGAAGCCCGAAATAGTTATGTGAATTAATTTGGGGATGATACGGAGGTTATTTCTAGTAGGGAATGAGTTTGGTAATGGTGAAGCTGATGTCTGTTTGTAACGGTCGTAAAGTGTGAGAAGTGTTGCTTTTGGTTTTTGGTATGTATATAGGAATAAATGTTTCTATAAATGATTCTACATAGCTCAAGCTTTGTGTAATTTGGTTAATTGCAAAATTCATTGTTTATTTGCCATTATATGTTACCTTGTAATGTGGTTCTCATTGAGTGTCGGTTGACATAGTTTATGAATTATTTTCTTCAGTGATCATAATATTTAAATTGTAAATAATTGCATTTTGTAATTAATTTTTTTTTGGTGGGATGGATTAGACCATATTAGCAAGGTGGGTGGGGCCATAACAATAAAAGTGAAGGATAAGGCAAAAACATGGTGGAGCCTAATGGAACAAAGAAAAGCTTACAAAGTTAAATGAGTGAGAGAATACAGATGTCTATTTGGATTTAAGTCATGTGTAATTAACTATTCATTATCCACACGTAGTGGAAAATTTAATTTTCTTTGTCTTTTAGAAGTTGTTTTGTTTACAAAATTAATTTTAGTCCTCTCTTTGCAACTTTTAATATCAGTATGAACTATGAAGTCAACTGTTTAATTTGATGAAGCAAAAAAATTTCTGGGAAATATATACAAATTTTAACCACGGGCTAAAAATTCTTAAAAGAAAAGAATGTTTACTCACATGGGTCGTTTGGTTTGGCGAAATGGAATAGAATGGAAAATGAATGAGAAAATGTCAAATATGATACTTGACTCTAACATCGGATAAAGTAATTATTCTTAACTACTCTACGAATCATGGAATAGCTATTCCTTTTTGAAATAAAGGAATAACATGATTCATATAGTAACAACGATTAACTATTTCTTCGAACGTCAGAGCTATATATCATATTTAATATTTTCTCACCCATATTCTATTCAATTTTATTCTATTTCATTCTGTTAACAAAATGAGTCACTAAGGTTATAGGGAAAATCTATTTCACATCTACATTATAAAAGGCAAATGCATTAGCACCCCTCAACTTAGCACCAAAAGTCTTACATCACCTTTAACTTTTAAAAGTTACAATCAACCCCCTCAACTTAACAAAAATGAACCACTTAACTCCCTCAATTCCACGTGTCAAAATCTAATTGATTTGACTTTTCAAAAACTGAATTTTTTCTTTGCTATCTCCAACCAGAAATTGACACGCGATATTGAATAGACAAACTGGTGTATTTTTGCATAATTGAGGGGATTAATCGAAACTTTTAAAAGATTGAGGGGGTGTTTATTTATTTCACCGCGAATAGTCTCTAAAGTCTGAAATAGAAATTATTTTCTAATCATTAAATATAATATAATAACGAATCTTGAGTTGTTTTTTCAAACTTTGAACCTAAATGAATTTAATTTCCATGCTTTGTGATGACGTGTAAAAACAATTGTTGACTTGTAATTTATTTATGCTATAATATACACCAAGTTCAAAAATAAAGAATATAAGTTACTTAATGATAAGCTTACCATCAACATTTAGTGGGTAAATAATAGAGTTTCCTATTCAAGTGTAGACCTATTGTAAATAAACCAAGTCGAATTTGACAGTTAAAATTATGTTTACGTTTGTGTTCGGATTGTTTAAATGTTCGTTTGTTTGTGACCTGTTCACGAACAACTCATTTATTTTATTCATGAACAGTTCGTTCATTTGTTTGCAGACAAACTCGTTTATTTTTTATCACGAAACGTTGTCAATCGAGCTTTTATCGAGCCAAACACCGAGTTGTTCATAAACGGTTAGACTCACTTACAACCCTATGTTTATATGATAATGCTTTTTTAGTTTCTGACATATGTGTATTTGGTGCCTGATATATTTAACTTTTGTCTATTTGGTATTTGACATATCGAATTTAGTATGATAACTTAAGGGACTATTGAGAGTCGCCAATTCTATGGATGATCAATGAAACATACCAGTTATCCAAATAAAAGTATAACTATTTCACTTGTTTTTATGTTGTTATATGGACCCTTTATATACTAAAATTAAGAATGGTATTCTTGTCCTTTTTCATTTGAAATTTTACAACTTATTTAATAAAAATACATTACACCTTAATAGTAAATTTTAGAATTTTTTGAGAATCACAAATATTTTTTTTTTAATTTAAATGTGTTGATAACTTTTAAAAATCATAATAAAATAAAGAATTTTTTAAAACTACTCGAATTTTGATGTATAATTTTTAACTAATATGGTTAAATTATAGAAATGTTGAATTGATTGAAATACCTTCGGTAACACTATTGTTTTTAATGAAAAAATATTTTTTTCCCTCTTTTGCTAGTTTTGGAAACCACAAGTGCCATTTTGAAAAAAATTCACAAAAGATCAAATTGCAAGGCACGTAAAGTTTATCCTAAATTTAAATAAAATATGCACCAAATAGGCATGTAATAAATACATTATGCTCATAGACAAAAAATGAATAAGTTAGATACAGAACCGTCAATTTTATTATATCAGGCACCAAAAAAGCATAACACATGTCCTAAAAAGATATTTAAGTCCTAAATAGATATTTAAGTCTATGTTGGAGTGAGTGGCAAAACCGAGGCGGAGCCAACTTCATAAAATAAATTACTGAAGTCGTTTACATACTACAAAAACTTTATTGATAATACTTGGATCAAATTTGAAACCTAAAGTAGATTTCCATGATGTTTAGAGGTTAGATTCGTAAATTAGGAAAATCAAGGACAAGTATTAAAGAGTAGTTAACTGAAAAGCAGTTGAAACGTTTCTTTCACTACTTAGTTTGATGGAAAGAATCTCATCTTGATCCCAATGGTATATCCTTTTCAAAACCAATGTCCATTTCTAATTTTATAATCAATGAATGGAGAGGCACCACAACCAATAAAAAGAGAAACTTGTGAATTTAAATAGTTTAGCTGTTACTTTTGAAGAATTAAAATAGAATATGCAAAATGGTGACCTCTGCCCCCCATATGACCACTTGCACAATCATACTAGTTGGAATACCAATGATTTGTTGGTCATCTACAATTCTAGTAATCAGAAAAATTAAGTTCAGTTCATTTCAACTATATATATACAAATATTAAATTTGCAATAAATAAGTTCAATTCAATTCAGTTGAACATATGACCGCCTAGAGTATAGCTATTTATTTCCTCATGAACAAAATGCAATACACACTACACTACACAGATGATTCAGTTCAGTTAATGCAAGCAGGAAAAAAAATACTAACATTTTTTCTCATGCTAATGCTGTCAATTCAAAAGCAAAAAAGAAAATTGTTATGAAGGGAAAATTTTCTGACATATGTGTTCCAGAAATAACAATATATTTACAACGAAGAACACGGGCTGCATATCGTAGATCATACGTTGGCCAGAAGCCAAAACATAACATGGGAAGAAATGGCAAGAAGAAGCCACGACATAAATGCAAATGCGATAGAGACTTGGAACCTGGTGCATGGGAAAAAGGGAGGTTGTTTGCAGTAATGCAAGTCTTTCGCGTATAATACTGTAACTCCGGCTGACGCACATGCTGCTGCAAGCGAAAGAATCGATGTGACCTGAATTTGTGAAAGAAAAATTATTCATTTGAATGGTATGCAAGGAAAATGGCATAATAACTTCATATCGGAAGACAAAAAAATGTGGGAAATCACTTTGAAGGGATGTAACATGATGTTAAATAAATGCTTAACAGTGGCTTCTGAAACAGCTTTATAATGTAAGATGATTCACAAGGTAAAAGAAAAAACATGGAAATTTTTTTGAGTTTGAGTTGAAGATGTAAGAAATAAGCATACCCAGTCACCAACAACAAAAAGGCTGACTAAGACAGGATTTTGAAGGTTTCTCTTAGATGTGAGAGCATGCAGATCCAAGCAAGCCAGCCCGAAACTCCAAAGCACTTGAAGCCCCATCGATGCTATCAAATAGCTGAGTTAAGAGCACATAAGTCAATATCTTATAAGAAAAATTGACACATAGGACCAAGATGTATGGAAGAAACCATAGGGAATCGTTATTTTGGACACTGGTACACATATTTTTGGAAGATATCAAAGTTTTCTTTGCATCATCATTGGGAAGCACAAGCACAAGTAAAACAGCCAATTCACGAGGGGCAAAAAGAGAACGATACAGAAATAGAATGATGATGAATGACAAAATTGTTCACTCTGTGTTGCCTCAAATGCATAAAAGCTTTACGGCCAGTTTGGTTGTGCTTTCCCAAGCTGCTTTTCTAAAAAGCTTCATTTTCAAGCTTTTGCTGTAAGGAGCAGCGTTGATTTTGGAAAAAACCAGTCGGGCAGTTTCTAATATAAAATTTGTATAGTTCAAAACCAAAATATGTATAGTTCAAAACCAAAATGTACAGTTCAAAACCAAAATATGTAGTTCTATAAAATTTTGTGAGACCAACTTATTGGGATAATAGCTTGAAAATAAATACCAAATAGGCCCTTAGTTGCGATGTCCATCTATGTACTCACACTAACGAAAACTACTAGTAAAAGCCTACTACTAGTTCACAATATGAAGGCATCATATACATATATAATAAAATTCTCTTTCAAACTAAAAGTTATCATTTCAACTG
>CATIWQ010640242.1:0-19010 GCA_949673415.1 Euphorbia schlechtendalii
CAAATGGATTGACATACATGTTATTTCACATCATGGCATGCTAACCCCTTGTGAATGCAGCCATAACATTAAAAATCTCATGCATTACCCACATCATGAGTCATATCATGAATCTTACATGCACGGTCTAATATTCTACTCATGTATCAAAGGGGCTTGGAAGAGGCCTGCTCGCCACCTAGTCCGCGTTTCCCCAATTGTGGCCAATCTGGAGGGGGTTCCATGCACTGACTCTAGTGAGGACTCAGGTTCAGAATCGGATTCAATTCAACACATGTCAATTATGGCCAATCCACGAGGAGAAGGTGCAAAGGAAGATCACCCCTTCCTTATCGGATAAAGTTCTCAACAATTATCACTGAGCACCGAGATTGCAGCTGCCTTAAACACCTTTACCAATAGCGAACAGCTAGCTACACTCATTCGCCAACATGTCAGGAAGGCCCAGAATGCAGTGTCCAGCCTAGAGGTCACCCTCAACAACGTCAGTCCAACAGGGGGACATCCTACCTCGCATGCAATATCCTCGGCTCCTACTACCATTTATCAATTCGGGGCAGGACAAAGTCAACTCAACCAGACTCCAATTAGGTAGCCAGGATATAACTTTGCCATTCCTTCCCAATTCTTCCTGGGATAAATGGGGCAGCCAACATTCGTACGAGGGCCTTTCTACTAAAGAATGACCCAATAGCCTATTCTCACTTGGAGTACGTCGGTCACCTCACAGTTCCAGGCACCATAACTATCCCATTTTACAGCATATCCCCAGGGGTAATATGGCTCTTATCCAAGCGTAGGGAACGGCATCATTCAACAACCAGGAATGGCAGAACTATGGTAAAAGTTCTTGGCCATTCACGGTGGTCACCTAAGGAACACATACCCTACGCAACCGACGATGGGAGAAGATGACATCTTACCCCCAAACATCGCAATGCCGCAATTTGAGAAGTATATAGGATCTGGCGACCTGCACGCTCACTTGACGCATTATCAGATAGTGATGAGAGCATTGAGTGTCAATGACCGAATGATGGCTAAGCTCTTCGTCGTAACCTTAGGCCACCCGGTCAACGAATGGTATAGCCACCTTCCACTAGACATAGCTACTGATTGGAATAGCCTCGCTCAAGCTATGTTGGAGCATTATGGTTTCAACTCTCAGATGGAAACCATAATGCAACATGTAGAGGCTATAAGGCAAAGGCAGGGTGAGAGCTTTAAATCCTACTATGCACGCTGGATGGCCACACAGGTCAAGCTTAGGGCTCGCTTAACTCTACCAGAGATGATAACCAAGCTTCTAGACGATGCACTGCCATTATACAAGAACAAGTTTGGATCAGACATCTTTTCAAGCTATCAAGAAGTGGTTGAAAAAGCAGATAGGATGGAGCACTTCGAATCCATTGATATATCTAAGGGGACTAGCATGAGGGAAGATTATGTAATAATTAACATTTAGTTACTTAGCTTACGAGGCTTCTTTTGAATTATTTTTGAATAAATTGATTATTGTTTATTTGCTTAATATTTTATCAATGACATCACGCATGCTCATAAACATATACATAATGTTTTTAGCACATGTGACATATCATTTCATGAAATTAATTTGGGTATAAATGGATTCCCCATAATAAGTTCAAATGATTTGACTCTTGAGAGAAAGTGAGAGATAAATACATGTACTTAGACAACACGTGATAGCAATTACTCCATCATACAAGGATGAAAGATTAATGGAAAGATCTCCAAGCACAAAACGTCCATTGACTCATGCAAAGATCAAAAGGATCGGAGCTAGAATAAGGCCAAAATGTCAACCAAGTAAGTTAGGACCAAACAAATGGTGCAATACCACAAAGAAGGAGTCAGATCATATTAACAACTCCATCACAACCATTCACAAGACCAAACAACCGGTGCAATGCCACAAAGAAGGAGTCAGAGCATTGAACACGTCAACAACTCCATCACCATCATTCATAAGACCAAACAACCGGTGCAATGCTACAAAGACGGAGTTGGATTGTTGAACACGTCAACAACTCCATCACATGGATCACCATCATTCGTGGGATAATCAAACAAGTGTCAATGATAAAGATAAAAAGGAGTCAAACTGTTGAACATGTCAATAGTTCCTTCACAGGGATCACTACTATTTGTGGGGAAATCATCGCACCATCAAAGGAAATGCCAATGATCAAGACCCGTCATCACATACATCTCAAGCCAACAAAGCGGCATGAGCACCAAGCAATCGATCAAAAATGCTAAATGAGATAATAAATGAAGTCGTGGACATGGACAGTGAGTGATCTACCAAATCAAATAAGTCTTATACAGTTGCTATCACGCATAGGTGAAAGAAATAAATTAATAAAAAGTAGCACGAACAAAAAATAAATTTGTATTTAGCATGTACCTTAACACTCGGGTAGTTGAGCAAAAATTAGGGCTTCTTTTCAATCAATAGAAAAAATAGTTTGCTAAGTTGAAAACCCAAAAAGGGTGGCTCAGGAAAAACTTAGGACATCGAGAGAACCACATTAGTTAGAGAACCTGAAAGGGCTAATTGATGGAAAGAGTCAAATAATTTGAAACATTTATACCCATGTTAAGTTCATCAATGAATTGTCATTTTTGTTGAATCTTTATGCATATGCTTGTCTTGATTGCTTGCATGCCAATGGTAGAATTTCGCAAGTAAACATCCAAAAAAAAAAGAAAAAAATAATGAAAAATGAGTCTGCTGGATTAAAAACTTGAAAGGGTGGTCCAGGAAAAAATTAAGACAAGGTTCGATAGATTGAAAACCCGCAAGGGCGATCTATGCAAAACTTAGGAACATAGAAATATCAAATTCATCATCTCCTCCTCGGAATGGTACGAGGCATCATATACCTTCAACACTTCAGGCAAACAGCTTCTAAGAGATCATCACTGACACAATGTGGGATCAATGATTCATCTAGAATTTCCTTAAATTAGATCCAATGTATGAACTCGAATTTGATTCAACGAACCCATGGTCGTCGCTTTGAGGGAGTCGTCCATGGAATCCCTAATAATATAAGTCATAGGGGCAACCATGCACAAGCACAAGAGAAGGCTCTTCACTAAATGAAGCCCACGATGCCGACAATAGACGAACATACATCATATGATAAAAATTGTTCATGCATAAAATCATGCATACATTACATTCGCATCATGTCATTTACAGGTAAAGACAAAGCCAAACTAGGGCAACACTGTCCCGATAAACAAGAATCCCCACCTCCACATGAGGAACCTACAAATAAGACAATGGCCCACTCTAGCCTAAAGTCAACGTTACAATGCCACAAAAGCCTCCTAAACAACGGAGCGGTTTTTGGGACACCCCCGAATTTCTTATTAAACTTATTTACTTATTATGTTTTAATTTTTGATTGAAGGGGAAAAAATTTTTGCTTCGCATAAACTCGATCAAATAATTAAAACAATCACCATCAAATGTATTAACATTATCTTTTCTCTGATTTGTCATAGGAAGCAAGTCAACATCCTATTAAGGAAATACAAAACACAACCGAAGAAGGAAATGGTTATCTCAATGGCTGAAGAATGAAATAGTCTCATTTATCAATCGAAGAATGAAACGGTTGCAAACCACTAAAGGGACGTCACAGAAAGAAATGGTCGACCCGCCCACAAGGGGTATCAAGTACCTAAGGGATTCTGAAGAAGGAGATGGACAACCCTATGAAGACACAATGCCAGAAAGGAAGGCCTATTTCATCACGAATTGGGAACAAGAAGTTACCAGCCGCACCGGTCAGGTATACTCTCAATCCCTTCGCTCTTTTCATGTGATAATACTGGTTATACAACCAGTGACAAGGGGTAGTTGTGAGCATGAGATTTTGTACCAGCTCGCGTGTTCAATGATGATGGCTTTTCGGGATATTTATCCTCGAATAACATGATTTTCGACGTCCGACGATCTTCAAATGGGTGTCTTCCTCATCTCTCAATTTAAAAGGACTTTAATTCAGAAATTAACTAAAAAATATAAAAATACACAAAAAAAATGCGAAAAAACCACCAAAAACTGGATCCAGGGCCCGCCTCGCCAAAGAGCCTGGTGAACCTCGCCAAAATCTTGCAAGGCTTGCCAAGGTCTAGGCGAGGTTCACCAGACCTTGGTGAGGCTAACCAGGAACGTAGCGTACCTTGCCAAGGTCCTGACGAGGGTTGCCAGTCTCTGTAGCAAGCTCGCCAACGAGTTTGGCGAGGTCGCCAAACTTTTTGGCAACCTTGCCAAACTTTTTTGCCTTTTTTGGATTGAAGGGGGCTGGAAAATTCAGAGAATATTTTCTTCTTCAGATAAAAAAACATAGATAAAAATACTTTCTTTTCTTCAAATTTTTTTCTTATATCCAAAACACATTTGGATCCCAAATTTCTTCATCTTCAAAATCAAATTTCTTTGTCTTTTTTTTCTTCAAATAGCCTCAGATATTGTCGAGTCTAAAACAAATTTAGAACCCGAGTCTGATTATCTTTTTGGATAAATAAACACTTATTTTTCCACATTAAACAACAATTAAATAAAAACAAACGAGGAACACTCTCGGGGATCGAACGGATACGTCGAAGTGGATTCCTACCGCAAGGGTAAGCCTCTGAGTTCCTAGAACTGCGAATTCTGAGTTCATCATCTACTTCATATCTTTCTGATTTCTTTTATTGGTGAACCTAGGAATTATTTTATTTATTATTGTAAATGTTGTAATAATTCTTTTCATCTCAATCTTCTATTTTATTTCTTTTTTTATTTTTTAGAATACCCTAACGAAGGGAATTAAAATTATTCCCGGACAACAGACCTCACCTTTTTCCATGCGGTCATTTTCACTAATAAAATTGACCAACATATGTGTAAATAAAAATGAGCTATTTTTATTTAAATTAACAACTTTAAAATCATCGATGTTTTAATTATGCCACACGGGCCTCGCTAAAATCAAATCGAACATATGTGATATCCCTTATGCTAACCTTTGTGGATGCAGGTTAGATGTATGTTTAGGATTTTAATTCTCCTTCAGGTATCATAATTTCATTTTTTTGGGAAATTTAATTAATAGGTTAGTGGGTGGTTGCATCCCCCGATTTTTGAAAGCCTCGTAATTTTTATTTTTCGCATTTATTTTCTGCATTTACTTATTACTTTTTGGATGGTTTATTATTCCGCTTTGTGGATGGTTTATTATTTTGCAATACGTGAATCATGCATATAAAGTCTAAAAACGACCTAAGTGCGAATATGCATAACTAAGAAAATACAGTTTTCTATAGATGTAATATAATGTGATCACATAAGAAATAAGTAACTTATCCCAGACCCGAATCTCTACGTCTTGGTGGGCCATCCCCCGGACGTTAAGCCTCACAAGACTCTAATTCCTGGAAAGAGCTAATCCAAGTGGCAAGTCCATACAAAGAGATGGCGGATTCGGGCTTGACCAAATCTAAAACCTTTTTCGCTCTCTCTTTCAACCTTTTCCCCGGGTCCCCAACCCGGTGCTTTTCTTTTTCAAACACCTTGGTGGACCGCGCCTCTGAAATCGCACGCTTTCAGCCCACAGCTCCGTGTTGCCCGCTCACAACCTTCTTGATTATTTTTCGGTTAGTCTTCGAGAGGTTCAGTAGTTGCTGTTTACTAATGGGTTTTTCCTCAACGAGGTTTTGGTAGGTGACGGTCCGTGTGGATCAATCGTAGAGGCTCTCCTAGTTTGGAAGCATGTGCTAACGAAGTGCTTTCGAATTACTCTATGGGAACACCACTAGCAAAAGAGAGAAATCACTCATCAACTAGTTATGCTCTAACCTTATATGCTAGGTTTCTTTTATAAGCTTAATAATCTAAAAGCATCTGCTGAATGTTTTAACTTAGATTATATCAATCATGGCATGCTTAGGAGATCCTTTAGGTTAATTTTAAAGTTTTGATATTCCACCTTGCTATATTGCATGTTGAATAACTGTCTTAATTAACCAGCAGTGGTATTAGAGCCTGCCTTATGCTATGCATGATTGGTTATAACATGTTAAAATGATATTTTCTATGAATTGATTAAAGTATGCTATACATGACTTAGGTTTCAATTTCTATTATAGAAAATGATGTGATAACTAGATTAAAGTTTTGCTCAAACTTAGTCTAGGTGATTAACATATAAATTAGCAATGCTTTTTCACACGTGTAAATGCTTTAATGGAGGGTCGTCCTGTACTTAACTCAATTAAAGAATGAAATATTTAAATCATAATTGTCTGTGGTACAACAAATCGAAGTGCTCATAGTTATTTTGGTAAGAATTGAACTTAGCTGCTCATTGACTTTAAGGGGGCCTCTCCTACCTAGAAATCTCCATCGGTATTAGATTCAAGTATACCCAATGGATTTTGATGACTTAGTTGATTTCTATTATGGGAATTGGATTCTGCATATGGTTTTACAAATGTGGTTTAAGTTGTTAAATTAAAACTTATAGACGTAGGTACAAGAAGTTAAACATGGACCTTGTTTGTTTTACATGCTATGTGGAGTCTTGGCATAATGGAATGATTTTGGTATACCTGACCCGAGCATGTTCCCTTAGAGTTAATAATTCTAAATAGCCTAGAATTATTATTACATAATCATATCCATCATATAAGACCTAGACTAGGGCGTGATCAGCGGCACCAATAAAATTCTTACAAAAATATCAAGGCGGTAGATTGTCTTCCCTTCATAAGTTGTGATACGAACCTTATTAACCGTATAAGAACATGTACAACATGCATTCCCTTAACATGTGTTTGGTCATGAGACTAGATGGGGTTAATTCCTTAACCAAGAAGGGTTAGGTGTCGATATTATTGGAGCTAATGCCAAATTAGAGACACATTTGAGGAGTCATACAATTGGGTACGGACATCTCGAGAAAGAAAACTCAAATAGATTAGCAATTCATGAGATGCAAATGGATGGGTTCCAACCATGGTTATCTTGTTATGACTTGACCTACGATAGTAGGGGTCATGATGAGTGGCTATGGATGCTACCTACTAAGGAGAATTGGTTCAACCAAAATTCTTGAATTAAAATAGAAGAGGCTATTTAAATTTCCAGAAAATAGTAGGAAAAAGACATTAAATTAAATGCATGTACATATACTAATGTCTAAACAAATTCTTATATCTAGGTTGAACAATGAATCCGAACATAAACTTTTGCTCAATTCTTGACGTCAAACTAGATGGTTCAAACTTTACTGATTGGTCCAGGGTGGTGAGGATAGTCCTCAGATCTGAAAGGATAGCTTATGTTCTAGATGTGCCCCTCCCTGATGAGCCTTATGCTGAAACTAATCCCAACGAACATGAGGCATGGGAGAAGCACAAAAAAGATCATGAAATAGTAGCATGTATAATGCTGGCAACCATGATTTCTAAGCCTTAGAAACAGCATGCGAGCATGGATCTCAACATCATTATTCTCCATCTTCATGAGCTCTTTTCAAAGTAAGCCAGATCTGAGAGATTTGATACATCAAAACACATGTTCGGAACAAAGATGCAAGCTAGCACCTCAACACCACGGTATGCTCTTAAACTATTGGGTTATATAGAGAAGATGACTCGACTTGGTTTTGTGATGGATCACAAATTATGTGTGGATCTGATTATTACCTCATTAACTTTTATTTATTCAAAATTTATGACTAATTATTATATGAACAAGATCGACACCATACTGCCCGAATTGGTTAACATGCTGAAAACTATAGTACCTAAGATTTGAAAGGATCCAAAGGCTTTACTTTTGGTTGAGAAAACAAAACCTTCAAAGGGTGGGTCCCATTTTGGAAAGGGTCTAAGTGCCAAGAAGAAAATCAATAAGAAGAAGAAAAGTAAGAAAGGAACTGCAAATGTTTGCTTTCGATGTGGTAAGGCTATCCACTAGAGGAAGGATTGCAAGGTTCAGATTTCAGAACAAGTGAAGAAGAAGCCAAGTGAGGTATCTACTTCAGGCATGTTCATAATAGAGAGTTTTTCTACAATTCCCTATGAGTCTACTTGGGTATTAGATACTGGTTGTGGTACTCATATCTGTACTTCTGTGTAAGGATTGCGGAACATTAGGAGGCTTTGCAAATAGGGAAATGGACCAAAGAGTTGGAAATGGAGCACGAGATACTACAACAGTTGTAGGGACATATAGCCTTCCTTTGCCTAGTGGCTTAGTTTTTGTTTTAGACAATTGCTATTATATTCCTGCTATCACTAAGAATATTATTTTGTGGCACTTTTAGAAACCGAAGGATTTGAAAATTTTTTCTAATAATAAATGTCAAATTCAGCGTGATAATATTCTTTATGCTTGTGGAATATTAGTCGATGGCATTTGCATTTTGGATACTAAAATTGAAATTCTGAAAATGAACATTATTAAGAAATCGAGATTAGATAATGAGAAATCCTCATACTTTTGGCACTGTCATCTAGGCCACATGAATGAGACTCGCTTAACTAAGTTACATAAATGTGGAAACTTAGGCCTAATGGAACGGGAATCCTATAGTGCGAGCGAACCTTATTTAAAGGGGAAGATGACTAAGAAACCTTTCAAAGGAAAGGGTCAGCATGCCACTAGTTCTTAAAAATAACACATTCCGATGTATGTGGTCTAATGAATGTTAAAATAGACGAGGGTTTCGTCTTCTTCATAACATTTATCAATGATTACTTGTGGTATGGTTATTTGTACATTATGAGGCACAAGTTTGAAGTTTTGTTGAATTTAAAGAGTTCAAACCCGAAGTAGAGAAACAAATTGCAAAAAGTATCAAGACCCTTCGATCTGATCAAGTTGGTGAATACTTAAGCTAAGAGTTTCAGGATTATCCAAGGAATAGTGGTAATTTATCCTAGTGGACACCTCCTCATACACCCCAAAACAATGGAGTGTCAAAAAGGAGAAGTCGTACCCTACTCGATATGGTTCAGTCCATGATGAGCCCAGCAAAACTCAACAGATCCTTTTGGGATTATGAACTTGAGAGTGCGGTTTATATTCTAAACAGAGTTCCCTCTAATTCAGTTGATCAAACTCCATATAAATGATGGTATGGTAAGAAACCCGCTCTTTCTCACCGAGAGTTTGGGGATATCTTGCTTACGTAAAGAGTATGAGTTCAGATAAGCTAGGTGCTAAGTCTGACATGTGTCTATTTGTAAGTTACCTTAAGGAGACTATAGGGTATACCTTCTTTGACCCCAAGGAACTAAAACTCATTTTTTCTAAAATATAATGTAAGCATGGAACAGCTTATTGTAACACCGACATTGCGTAGGTCATGCCGAGCTCTAATGGCTTCCGAGGGATATGAGTTTTTCACAACTGATGATAAACATCTCTTCTTTATGAAAGATGATGAGCCAAGGACTTATAAGGAGGCAATGGAAGGCTCAGAATCTAATAAATGGTTAACAACCATGAGATCAAAGATGGACTCTATGTACAAAAATCAAGTTTGGAGCTTGATTGATTCTCTAAGTGGGATTAGGCTCGTAGGATGTAAGCGGGTTTTCTAGAAGAAAATGAACATGGATGGTAACATAGTTACCTATAAGGTTGGTTGCAAAAGGGTACAATCAAAATGAAGGCATTGACTATGATGAAACCTTTTCACCGGTGGCCATACTGAAGTCTATCAGGATACTACTTGCCATCGCCGTTCATTATGATTATGAGATTTGGTAGATGGATGTGAAAAAAACATTCTTTAACGCAAATCTAAACAAGGATGTATTTATAACACAACCCGAGGGTTTCGCATCCAAGGATGGCTCTAAGGTATGTAAGTTGCAGAAGTCCATTTATGGACTTAAGTAAGCATCGAGGAGTTGGAATATTAGGTTTGATGAGATAATCCGAGAAATTGGTTTTATGTCAAATGCTAATGAACCCTGTGTATATAAGAAGGCTAGTGAGAGTGTAGTCATTTTCCTTGTATTATATGTCGATGACGTATTATTTATAGGAAACGATATTCCTTTTCTTTAGATAGTTAAGTTATGATTGTCAAAGAAGTTTTCCATGAAAGATGAAAGACCTTGGAGTAGCAGTTTTTATACTTGGTATAAAAATCTAGCGAGATAGATCCAAAAGGCTACTTGGTCATTCACAAAATACATACATAGATAAGGTTTTGACTAGATTTTACCTTGAGTAGTCAAGAAAGGGTTATCTCCTAATGTTTCACAGGATTAACCTTTCTAAATCTGAGTGTCCGAGAACACATGAGGAGAGACTGAGCATGAACGGAATACCCTATGGCTCAACAATAAGATCCATCATTTGTGCTATGGTATGCACTCGGCTTAACGTCTCACATGCATTGAGTGTCATGAGCAGATTTCAATCTAACCTAGGTGAGAAGCACTGGATGGCCATTAAAACTATCCTCAAGTACTTACGTAGGACTAAGGATATGTTTTTAGTATATGGAGAAGATGATCTCTCTTTAAAGGGATACACCAACATGATTTTTTAGCCTGATAGGGGTGATTATAAGTCCCTATTGGAGTATGTGTTTATGTTAAATGGAGGGGTAGTTTTATGAAAAAGTTTCAAATAGGATACTACTGCTAATTCAACCATAGAATCTGAGTATATAGCTGCTTCAAAAGTGGGAAAGTAAGCTGTCTAACTTAAGGGATTTATTGGTGATCTTAGTGTGGTGTCCAACATTGTAAATTTGATAGTGGTCTATTATGATAACAATGAGGCTATTGCTTAGGCAAAAGAACCACGATCTCATCAAAGAAACAAACATGTACTCAGAAAGTACCATCTCATTCAAGAGCTAGTAGCTAGGAAAGATATAAGGTTAGAATACATCCTAATGGATCATAATCTTATGGATGGCCTACCTAAGCCATTGACTCAAGTCAAACATGACCAGCATGTCAACGAGTATGGCATGAAGCACATGGGTATTTGGCTCTAGTGCAAGTGGGAGATTGTTGGACATGATGCATGCCCTAGAGGTAATTGGGGAGATATGTCTTAATTAGTTATAATGTGCAAAGGTTTTCAATTTATTATTATTAATAATTAAGGAATCTTTGTTGCTTATCAGTATTTTCTTATTTATTTATGTGTTTCACTAATATCATATATGTATATTATTATATATATGCGCATTGATTAGACAAAGTCCATGACTACTTCATAGCGTAAAAGTGCAAGGATATAGTGGGAGCTATGTTGTGTGATAACTGTACAAATGTGTTACTATGAATAGTCTAAATATCCGTAGTCATAGTTTCATTGAGACTGGACATCAACGGAGCGAACATACTAGCATGTTTAGGCTTACACCTTGGATTAGATCAAAGTAGCCGATCTCACGAGCTAAAGGCGGTACCTTGAGTTAACACATGGATGTATTTGGGTAATACATTAGAGACCGCTGTAAGATAGATACTCAGAAATAACTATATCAATGTGTTGGTGTCATGTCTTATTTCAGTAGCAGTACAAGTATCCTCAAACCTGAGATACTAGTTACCTTATATAGGAGTTGCTATACTTTGGGACATACTTATTCATACCCTAGCGATCAGGATGACACGGGTAATTATAGTGTAGTGATGATCATATGTTAGTAAGCTGAGTAGTCAAGATGGGATCCATATCTCCTAACATAGTGATATAATGGGATATGTACCTTAGGGCTCCTTGTTGAAGTGACACATTCTTAAAAAACTGATAAGAGTATAAGATTGATAGAATGGGTTTCTAATCAATCTTAATACATAATAGATGAGTGGTGTTCTTCTTGAACATGTCTAATTCCAGGATAGCTACGGCTAACACTTAATCTAAGCTCAATAAACTAGATGGTACTTGACCTAATTGAAGGAGTGTATTGTATTGGTTACTACTATAGAACCAGATCAAGTCACAAACACATGACATTCCAAGTATCAGTGGATCATACGCCTTTGCTAGAAAGCCCATTTGATTGTTTAGAGCTATCAGGCTCCATATTGATTTGGAACATTGGCCTAAAGGTTCCCGGATGGGAAGCTAAATTTAGGTTAACCTCTAGCGATTCAATTCTTTAGGATCCTACGAGATCACAATCTCTATTAGAATAAGTAAAGAACCTATAGACTAGGTCTGTATAAAAAATACAAGTTGTCAAATTCATTAAAAGATATATTAATTTGTTGGACCGAATTAATAATTAAAGGAATAAAGAGGAAATAGGGAAAAATTACACAAAGCAGAGCAAGGGAATTTTTTCCCATTGAGAGTGGGCCCAAACAAACATGGGTTGTTCGAAATGGGGCCTGCGCGGTTACCCCGTGAGTAGAAAAAAGCTCATGGGCCGCTAGGGAACTGGGAAAGCCTACTAGAGTGGGCCGCAAGCCAAAGCTAGCGGTAAGGCAAGGCGAGCCGGTAAGGGCTTTCCTTGCAACCCTTGTGGGTTTACCCTCGGGTTACCGTGACCCATATAGCTAACTCGATTAGGATGGGATGGGATTATGCCCATCCCATCTAGTTATTGAAGGGGAGTCTAACAATCCCCCTATTCCCGATATATAAGCCTCCAGCTCCTCTCTTTATTTACACTAGAAAATAGATTCAGCTTAGATTTTCTGTCTAAATTTGACTTCCCTTACTTCTTTTGTTATGCGAGATCCTTCATGAGTTTCTCCAAACAATCGAAGAATTCCTTTTGAAGGCTCTTTCTAAAGTGAGCCTTCTTGATTATTTTTGGGTTGGTCTTCGAGCGGTCTAGCAGCTGCTATTTACTAACGGGTTCTTCCTCAATGAGGTTTTTATCGGTGAATATCCATGTGGATCAATCCTAGAGGCTCTGCTAGTTTGGAAGCTTGTGCTAACAAAGTGCAACTGAATTACTCAAAGGGAACACCACTACCAAAAGTGAGAAAACACGCATCAATTGGTAAAGCTCTAACCTTATATGCTAGGTTTCTTTTATAGGCTTTATAAATCTAATAGCATCTAACATTTTAACTTAGATATATCGATCATGGCATGCATAGGAGATCCTTTAGGCTAATTTTAAGTTTTTTTAAATTTCGCTTTACTATCTTGCATGTTCAATAACTGTTTAATTAACCAGCAACTACGACAATAATTGTGAGGCTCTCCTACTAAGCATTCAGAAGTTGGTAGTGAAAAAATAAATACATGCACCGTCTTTAAAGCTGACTACTATGTCAAACCCCCCTACCCTGATTTGATAACAAAGTAAGCCTATTCGTGGGTCGAGCACCCGAGCCCGCTTCAACAAGCAAGGCTTGGACACTTATTTTTTTCAAAAACCCGACCCGACCCCGAGCCCGTCAAAGCCTAAATTTTTATGCTTCGGGCTTTGTTTTTATATAAATAACCAAGACCAGCTCGACGAATAATTTTATTTGTTTTATCATATATTTATACATTAAGTTAATAAATAGGTTAAAATTTTATATTTTATACTATTTAATTTATTTACTTGATTGCAATAAATTTTACCAAATATTAAAGATTTTAAGTAAACAATACAATAATGTTTAAAATTTAAATATATTTTGATATATTTTGTATTTTTTCTATTTTTTTAATAAAAAAGTTTATAATAAAAAAAATATTTACGGGTCCGGGCCGGGCTTGGGAATTACCTTGTAAACCCAGCCTAAGCCCGGCCCGAGCCCGAAATTCTAAAGTATGGGCTTGGGTTGGTATTTTTATAAAAAAGCCCGCCAAGCCCGACTCGAGCCACCGGACGAACAGGTATATAACAAAGTGAGGATGGTTAATTCGGGCATGAGCCTAGAGTATGTATTCCACTTATTTAAAAGGGTGATAGAGGAGAAGGTACAACAAGTAATGGTCATGGGGACTGGTTTACCCTTGAATAATGTTATCGAAGCCCTAGAGGATGAAGCAAGTTTTGCAATCGACTAAGCTCTCTATAAGTATTCCGAACCAAGCTTTAGTATGGATAGTATTCTGATTTATGAAGGGAAGGGATTTCTTACCTTCCATATCATCTTCTTTGAGGCTATCATGAAAGTTCAAAGCCTCTCAGATTCAACTTTTACGATGCTATTCCCGTGCCCCTTAGATGGGATAGCTTCTGAGTTGTATATGAGATTACATGGTGATGTGAGGTGGAATTGGGAGGTATTTTCCCATGAGTTTCGAACTCAATCTATCCTGAGAAACCTAGAGTTGATGTACATGAGCTTTGCACTTGTAGGAAAAGGTATGACTAGTCATTCAATGCCTATTGCTGAAGGTAGATGGCTCTTAAAGTGTTGCTTCATCCAAGCTTGTGTTTTAAAATGGAGTCTAGATTTCTAATAAGGGTTTGCTCCTCGAATATCACTGATATTTAAAGTTTGAGGAATTTAAGAGTTATGTTGGTATCTTTGAGATGCCCAAAAAGATTGAGTGCATAATCAAGGAAAGACCTCAGCAAGTTGATGTAGTCAGGACTAGCCTCCCCTTGAACTTTATCTTTGATATGCTACCACAATCCTAACTAAGTGTGAATTCTATGGCCTAAGGGATAATTCTTAAAGAAGAGCATGTTGTTTAGATCCTAAGTGGGGACAAAGAGGCCATTGATGTGGTCGTGAGCGATTACCCTACTCCGATCGATATTGATAGCAATGTGATAAAATATGGCTAGAAGAAGGCCATAAGAATCGAAGAAGTGGGTGTGATGAGCCTAGACCCTATCGATATAGATAGTTATGAGCTCAAGGATATCCTCATGTTGCATCTTGTTCCAAGTTATCATTTCCAACCCGTTACGGAGATAAGAATCCTAGAGGAGGGAGTCTTGCGAGTTACAAGAAGTGGCTGGGTATACAAATCCGAAGGAATATGAGAAAGCAAAGGCTAAGCAAACAAGAATGGACATGTAGCTCACCTTTGATAATCCTCCCCTCCCTATGTAGTTTGAAGAAGCATCCCTAGAGGTTGACCCCTTGGTTAACCAACTTAAGATCACCCAGGCTAACTTCAACATGTGGTAATTGCTCACTCTCTCTGATACCCATAAAAGAGGCCTTGTCTAAAAACTTCTAGAAATGGATGCGACTCCGACTACATTAGTCGTCGAGATGTGTTCTACTATTTATTAAGGGGTTTTGTCGAAAGAAAAGCCCTGGGTAATTAACTTTGACTAGATATACCTTCCCACCGAGTTCCACGGGCATAATAAGTTCCTTTTCATCAAGGTCTAGATATTTGGGGAGGAAATACCCAACTCAATGGAGGATGATGGAAGCCCTAAACCTTTTTCCTCTTAAGGACCTCCCCCATTTGGGCGTTAATGAGTGTATGCTAGCTAGATCCACCATCATCATTCACTCTTATGATGATACAAAATGGGGAGTGGTTTAAGTGTTTGAGACCGAAGTCACCATGGGGGAAAGCTCATGTCATGTTCACCGTGCTTGATATTTAGAACACCTACTCGCTACTTTTAGGCAAGCCTTAGATTCATTCAATCAGAGCTGTCTCATCCACCCTTCACCAAAAGATTAAGTTGTATCATCATGGGAAGGTTGTGACTATAGAGGTTGATGATAAATCGAACCTGACCGAAGCAGCCCTCGAAGAAAATGAATCTGATCTTTGTGTGGTGACCATTTGTAAAGGAAAGAAGAAAGTAACCACTTTCTACATCCACTTCTAGCTCAGTATGGGGAAATTAATGAAGAGATTTGGTTACACCACTCCCGACAAAGGCTTGAAAAAAAATCACCAAGGTATCTTGAAAGCTATTGAGCTTAAGCTTCTTATCCCTTTGCTATGGGCTAGGCTTTGTGTTAGACATGATGTATGCCCTAGAGGCAATTAGGGTGATATATGTTTATTAGCTATAATGTACAAATAGTTTTGAATTATTATTAATAATAATCAGGGCATCTTTGTTACTTATCAGTGCTTAATGTTTATTATTGTATCTCACTGGTATCATATACGTTTTAATATGTATATGCGCATTGATAAAACAAAGTCCATGATTAATTCATAGCGTAAAAGTGTAAGGACATAGTGGGAGTTGTGGAGTGAAAACTAAACATACGTGTTACTATGAATAGTCTAAATATCCCTAGTCGTAGTTTCATTGAGAATGGAAATAATTGGTGTGGATAGACTAGCATGTGTAGGCTTACTCCTTGGATTAGATCCAAGCAGCCGATCTCACAAGCTGAAGGTGGTACCTTGAGTTAACACATGAATGTATTCAGGTAATATATTGGAGACCGCTATAAGATAAACACTCAAAAATAACTATATCAATGTGTTGGTGTCATTTCATACTGCAGTAGAAGTACGATTATCCTCAAACTTGAGATAATGTGTTGGTGTCATTTCATACTGCAGTAGAGTAGTTGCTATACTTTAGGTCGTACTTACTCATACCCTGGCGATAAGGATGATATTCATGATTACGGGTATAACTATGATCACATGTCTGTAAGCTGTGTAGTCAAGATGGGATCCATCACTCCTAATATAGTAATATAATGGAGATGTACCTTAGGACCCCTTATTGAAGTTACACACTCATAAACCTCTGATTAGAGTATACAATTGATGGAATGGTTTTAATCAATCAAGATACAAAAAGGCTGAGTGGTGTTCTTCATGAACAAGTCTTATTCCTGGATAGCTTATAAGTGTATAATTACACTTATTATCATGATAATTTTATAAAATAAACACTATAGTTTGAACCATTTTTATACTTCATATAAAAGATTTCACGTGGTATGTAGTTGTTTTTGATGCATATGCAGATACTAGGTAAATCTTAGGAGTAAAATGATCAAAAGTAAAATTCTATGAAAATAGAGTGAAAAAGGTGCAAAATGATGCATAGAACTCAAAGATTTTGCTTAGGATCGATGCTGTCAAAGATAGGTGAAGTTACAAGGAGATTTCTAAAGAAAACACAATTCACGGTCATGAAAATCATTCACGATCATGACCTGGTCACTTCAGAATAGAAATCTGCCAACAAAAGATTCACGGTCACGAATCACATTTCGCGGTCACGACATGGATGGTTTTCTGGTATTATCTTCTTAACTACCAATTGCCAGATAAGCATGATCAACCACCATCAACTACCAATGAAAAGACACTTATCAGGAGTCAACCAATCATGAAAAGGTGCCTATCCATTGTGGATTGAATCAAAGCCTCTCAACCAATCACATTGAAGTGATGCAATCTTTCACCAATGGATGTGACTCTTCGTTTAGATAGATGCAACCCTTCAAACTCTATAAATAGGGCTCTAATTCTTCACAAATTTCGTGCACCAAGCTAGAGAAAAAAGGTTGCATTAGAAAAAGAGAGATATATAGTGTGTGTATAGTTAGATTCGCTACGTTCTTAAGTGTTAGAGAGAAAATGTTTAAGTGATTCGATTCCTTGTTTCGATCACTAGATTTCTCTATGCATTTGAGCGATTGTTGTATAAGTTTACTTGCAAATCACTTATTAATAAAAGTTTTCGTTCTTCAATATTCGTTTATTCGATATTCGCAAAGAATAACATCCTAGCGGTGGTTCTGTACGAGCCGAGACCGAATTCAAAGCAGACGCAGGAATTGCTGGAATTGACTACTCCCATTAAAGAGTGGATACGGTTTGATCAACTTTAGCTTTCACTTGCATACCTTACAACTTTGCTTTGCTTTCTACTTATACTTTCTATTTAGAGGTTTATGATATGTCTATGTGTCATAATGCATATTTCGTGCTAAGTCTTTTATGGTAATCAAGTTATATGTGTTGGCGTTAATTTTAAGAGTAGTTTTGAGGTTAAAAATATCATGTATAATCACTGGATCTGTGATATAACGCTGTTTAGTGAGCCAACATTTTTGGAATGGTAACTTGCTAAATGTGGCTCTGTGTGAGCGACCCGTACTAAGCATAGTATTGATGTTGTCCAGGTTTTCATAATTGTCTTATTTCGTTTGCGCTAGACTTAGAAAAGTTATTTCATGTGTTGCTCTATGGTAAATCATTGAACATCTAAGTGTCTAGAACCGAATCTGTTAGACAATATAGAGGATCAGAACAACTTTGTTAAACTTGCATGTTTTCTCTGCTATACTTGTTAGTAGTGAAAATCTATTTATTTACTGTCTCTAATCTATCACATCTATATTTACTCAACTTTTCATTCTAATCTTCCTACCCGTAAAAATCTCTAATCTATTTCTATTTATTTTACTTTGTTTCTTCCTTACTTTATCTTTAGACCTGGTTCATTCCCTGTGGGTTCGATATCTTTTAAAACTACATCGCAACTGTATACTTGCAGTTATCGTCATTTTTCTATGTGGTAAGGGGTATTGACAACACCTACATTTTATTTATGAACACGTTTTTGGCGCAGTTGATAGCCAACAGTTCATTAAATTTTGGAACCATATTTGATTAAACTTATTAGTAGAAAAGTGGAGAACAAGTTTTTGGCACCGTTGCCAGGGAAGGCAAATGCGTTTTAAAGTTATCATTGGAAAAGATAATTGTGTTCTAGAGATTAAGCATATTTTTTATATTTTAGATTTATTATTATTTTGCTATTTTATTATTAACATATTTTTCTTGCTTATTCATTAAGTTTTCTTTCTAGAGGATGCATGCCAAGTACACATTGTTCGGGAGAAAGTTTGGCGTCTTTCAAATCAGAAATATAACTATTTGGTAGGTCAAGGAAACAAAATTATAAGAGACAAGGGAGAAGGATGGCTCAAGTTGAAAACCCAAACCCAAATCCTAATCCTGATCCGAATCAAGATGAAGATCCACCTCAACCAAGGCTTATGGATTATGTTATCCCAACCATCAATGGTAACAATCAAGGAATTGCTAGACCGCCAATTAATGCACATCA
>CATIWQ010640354.1:0-47457 GCA_949673415.1 Euphorbia schlechtendalii
AAGGAACTATATCCTAAACATCATTATGCTTGAACTGATCCAATTCCTCTTGCATTATGAACATCCAATAATCATCTCCTTCTACATCTTCAAACTTCTTGGGTTCGATCAATGATATAAAGGCTGGATGACTCATCATCCGACTAAGCTGACCTCTCATCATCAACTATGCTATCAAGTAGATGGTTGGGATGAACTCTAATCTCTCTCGAAAGACTCGGGTTAACTGTTGGAGGATCGACAATTGGATGTTGAGGTGGAGGTTGATCTTCGCAATTGTTGAAGTTGATAGAAAGATCTTCATCATCATCTTTGACTTCCTCAGCTGGGGGGTCCTATGCTATGTTGGGTAACATAGCTTGTGGCATTCTGAGTTGATTTGAGAGCTGGGGAACTCCTTCATCTTCATCATAGGGATGTCTTTCTGCAATGTTAGTTTCATCGAAATCAACATGCATAGGCTCCTCTAAAAGATCGGTACCCTTGACATATATTCTATATGCCCGACTGTTAATTGTGTATCCCAAAAAGATACCTTCATTAGACTTAGGGTCAAACTTTCCTAATTGCTCTTTGGTGTTAAGAATATAACACTTACAACCAAAAGATTTGAGATGACCAATCTTAGGCTTGCACCCTCGCCAAAGCTCATAGGGTGTTTTCTCAAGAATTGGGCGAATTAAAACCCGATTCAAGATATAACAATCGATGTTAACAACTTCTCCCAAAAAATACTTTGGTAGATTGTTATCACTCAACATGGATCGAGCCATCTCAACTATTATCCTTTTCTTCCTTTCTACAACCCCATTTTATTGAGCCATAAGAGGAAAAGAGAAATTGTGATCAATACCAGGTGCTGAACAGAATTCTTCGAAATGGAAGTTCTCGAATTCATGTCCATGATCACTTCGGATTCTATAGATTTTAACTTCAGTTTAGTTCATTATCCATTTACCGAGCTTGACAAAAGATTCATAAGTCTTGTCTTTACTACTCAGCAAGACTGCCCATGTAAATCTTGTGAAGTCATCTACTACCACTAATGAGTACCTCTTAACACCCATGCTCATAGGCTAAACTACGCCGAAAAGATCAAGGTGGAGTAATTCTAACGATCGCATAGTTACTACATGATCTATTGATCTAAATGATTTCTTAGCTTGCTTACCAATTTAACAAGTAGAGCATAGTTTATCCTTCTCAAAGATGATATTGGGTAAACCTATAACTAATTACTTTTTGGCCAATTTAGACAGAATGTTCATATTAATATGACCCAACCTTCTGTACCAAATCCATGAATTATCCTCCTTATATACAAGATAAACATTAGTGGAGCCAGGGGATAAGTTAATCATATAAACGTTATTGATCATAGTTGAGTCAGTCTTACAGTCAATTATTGAGCATGCTGTTGAGTCAAACATAACCTTCCTGCCTCTGTCGCAGAGCTGGGCTATGCTAAGTATATTGAACTTTAGACTCTTGATAAGAGAAACCTCCTCGATTGAAAGAGAGACACCAACAATGCCACAGCCTATAATCTTGCCTTTCTCGTTATCTCCAAAACTGATACTTCCATTTCTTTTGCGCTCCAATGAGATGAACAGTCTTTCATCTCCCATCATATGCCATGAACATCCACTATCCAAATACCACATTCGAGAGTCATCAGTGGATCGAAGGCTCACCTACAAAACAATCATGTTTTCTTAGGTACCCATGCTTTCAAGCTAGGTCCTCCTTTGTTAGCAGTGCTTAGGTTTGACAAGTTGTACTCGTCATAATAACCATTTTTATACTGACAAAGAACTATGGCAATTCTAGCTTTCCCACAAAAACTGCACACCATTTTTGGTTTGGGCTGCTCACTTTCTTCTATTTAGAGGAATTCTTCCTCTTAAAATTGCGAGTTTAGTTACACTAAGTTTGACTATTGGCTGCAAGAGGAACTTCTTTCTTCTTTAAAGCCATTATCTTAGCATTTAACTCATCTGATTGCTTAGTGAGCTTGCTGATAGCACATTCTTAATACTTAGCTTTTTCTTGAACAAAGCGGATATCAAGTGATAAGGAAGCATTAGTTTCTTCCAGATTGTCACTTCTCCTCAATATCTCTTTGATATTCTTCATTAATTTATTAGTCAATTTAATAACATCAAAGAGAGATTGAGTGAATTCATCAATGGATAAAGGATATTTAGAATGTACCTCAGTTTGAGGAGCTTTTCCTTTATCACGCTGAGCTTCAGAATTGACAGCTGAATGATCTCTATCGAAGGTAGATGTTGAGCCTTTGCCATGATTCTCGATAGCGCCATCAAGTAAAGGTTGGCTGAGTTAGTAGCTTCTTCATCATATGATGAAGATTCTTCTAAATCACTCCAAGTGGTAGCAAAAGCTTCATTTTTCTTAGAGATCCTCTTCTTGAACCTGTCCTTCTTCACCTTTGGACAGCTCGAGTGGATGTGACCTTTCTCTCCATAACTAAAGCATTTAATGTCTTTGCTATGCTCCTCCTTCGGTCCTTCCTCAACTCCTTGTCGGTGTTGAGTTGACTTGGTTTTAGCAGGAAACTTCTACTTGCTATTGAATTTCCCATTCTTCTTAATGAAGAGTTTGAAACGCCTGGTCAGAAGGGCCATTTTCTCATCAGAGTCACAGCTAGTAGACTCATCAGATTAATCTGCTTTAAGGATAATGGCTTTGCCCTCCTTGCCCTAATTCCTCTTTAAATCATCGGAGTATTTCCTTAGAGACATCTCATGAGTTATCAAGGTGCCTATTAGCTCATCATAGCTATAGGTCTTAAGATCATGAGCCTCCTCGATAGCATTCTTCTTATAATCCCACTCTACTGTAAGAGTGCAAAGAATCTTCTTGACAAGCTCCTGCTTGCTGAACTCCTTTCCAAGCCTCTTTAGTTCATTAACGATGTTAATGAACCTGGTATTCATGCTCTGAATACCCTCGCTGGCACCCATCGAGAACATCTCATACTCTCTCAACATGAGATTGATCTTTGACTCCTTAACCTTGTGGATCCCCTCATAAGTAATCTCCGGCTTCTTCTAGATCTCTTGTGCTGTTTCACATCCTGAGACCCTGTTGAACTTAGTAAGATCTAATGCACAATGTAAGTAATTAATCACTGTGGTATTCTCTTTGAGAAGTCTCAGGTTAGCGTCGTCATAGTCCTCTAGATCTACTGGCATACACACATAGTTCCTCACCATAGTGGGAACTCTAGGAGCAAGATCAATAGCGAGCCAGGTCTGCATGCTTTGAGAGTGGATGAAATTTTTCAATTGATTTTTTCAGAATGTATAATGATTACCGTCAAATAGAGGTGGTCTAGTAATAGACATTCCTTCTTTAAGGAGAACTGCCTGACTAGAACTGGAACAATTGTTGTTATAAGCCATTTATGGATCTTACTCAAAGATGATTAGTCTAAAATTTAAAGCAACAGCTTTAATACCACTTGTTGGTTCGTAAATGGGCTCTTAACAATAGCAGAGAGAGGGTGAATGCTTAAACTTGGTTACTTTTCGATTTTTTACTATTTAATTGCCAAGTTCAGTTTTTATATGCATGTTGAGTATGAGTGCTGAGTGAATTATAAAAATGAATAAACTGCTCAGCTTTGCTGGCACTATTTATCTTCAATCTTTAGCTGAGTAAGACTTACTCAACACAGATCAGATAACAAGCATTATAATGAATGAGGGAGAGAGATGAATGAGTTGATCATTGATCAGGCTAAATTCTTAAATTTAGAATGTCAACACTTGAGATTTATCCTAGTTCGGCCTTTAGCCTACCTCAAGTCCCGGGATACCGTCTCCGAGCTTTAATCCACTAGTGAGTCATTCCTTCAATAGGTGGAGAAGCCTTTTCAATGGGTAGACACGATCACAAAAAGTACCTTCCTTTCTAACTATCACTCAACTTAGTTTGGGTACCCTTCCCAAATTGACACTCAGATTAATACAAGAATGCAAACTGAATTCAACTTATAAAAATGTTTAATCCTTACAATGTTAATATAAGTAATTTCTCTCTATTATAAACATATAAGACTTTTAATGTTTGCTAATTGCTTATGGTGGAATTTCTTTTGAAGCTAGAGTAATTTGCACAGTGTTTTAGCTCTTAAGAAATTCAAGGTGATTCACCAAGTTTGAACGTCTGCTCTAGTATTCTATTCATACTTTGAAGCTCGGAGAAGTAGCCATTGTAAACTTTACGATATCACTGATCTTCAATTTCTCATCTCTTCAAATCCTTCGAATCTTCCCGTTGGAGACATATTCCAAGACATTTAGAGATAGAATTTAAACATTGAGGCTCGAAAAAATTGTATTAACAAATTCTTGTTTATCTTCAAGCAATCTAGTTTTAAGAGAGGCCTACAATGCAACATGGAGTCTTCCCATTGGATGACCTTGCTGATGTTGGTAGAATAATGCGAAGACACTTGAGATGCGACGCATAACAGAAATTCCTTTTACTTGGACTATAGCAGGGAATCTCGGACAACTGTACTGACATTTTTTATGTAGTGAGGACCATAGGAATCTTCATTAATTTCAGCGCCTTTTATCCTAAAAAGCACTAAAAGAATATTCCATTCCATCACATACAATGTTAGTAGCACATGTGTCATTAAGTCTCTAAGTATCAAACAGAACGTGCTTTTAATTAAATAAAAGTACAAACTCAGCACGAGCTGAGTGAAGTAATTCTAAACTATATAGTACTCAACATAGACTAAGCTTTTCCTACTCTAAGTTATAACTTAATTAATCATCTAGCAAAAATTGAGTTATTCTCCCTTGAATGAATTCAAGTCAGCTTTATTAATTAAGAGTCTACGTAGTACTCAATTAATTTCACTATCCTAGACAGTTTGCTATTTCGAAAAACACTCAATACTGTGAAGTACTATCCTCCACCCTCTTCTCTCTATAAAGAGAAAACTCATCAACCAGAAGTAGGTGGGGACAAAATAATCCTATGGGCATGCCTGGTGTTCTGACTTGTAGGGTCACTCAAGAAAGAGGAGGTGATCGTCAACTTCAAGCTGGATGGTCCGGATGTAAGCTCGGTCGGCTAGGGAAAACCAAGTATCAGTGCGAAGTTGTCATAAAAAGAATTCAAGTGAGAAAACTAAATATGCAGGTAATAATAAAGGAAAAGCTTTGAGAAGTAGAAAAAGCATTCACAGTTGTGACGGATGTATCAAAGGTACTCTCTACACCACGTGTATCAATCCACCCTATCAGTCCAAGTGAGCATCCAGTAAGAAATAAAATGGGCATCCACAAGTAAAGCGCCCACCACCTGGGGTAGAGGGATAATCCTATACTTAAAAACCTAGAGGGTTAAGCATGGATAATCTCATATCAGAATTGGTGCAATCTCAAAGCAATAAAATATAAAAAGGCTAAAACTCACCAAAATGCATAGGCGTCTTGCTTTCAGCTCATATGTCAGGAGTCGGGCATAATAATCTAATCCGTAATAAATTTAGCCTTACACTAGTTCCATCTAGAGATGGCTATTAAATCCTCTAAAGGAGATAACTCAGTATAGTTGAGCTGGATGCTCTAGATAGGAAAGAAAACTGTGGAAAGGAGGAAAACCATAAAGGGATGGATGAATTGAGGAGGCTTCTCATCAGTGATCAGGTTCAGATAATCCCAATAAGATATCACTTAGCTATAGAGAATTCGGTCTCACATCGGGGGTCGAACTCCTATCAAGCTCTCAATCTTAGTCTGGACAACTCTATGGTAGGGGAAGCGATCCATGATTATATTAAATTGTAGGGTCCTCCCATCCATTGAAACCACACCAATTCGACATTGAAAGGGGGTGATGATGAGCTCCCTAACAGGAAGATAGAAGGTGTGGGTGGTCTTGCTCCACCACTATATCAATGCTCCAAGAATGATATGGCTCCATCCTTTTTGAATCGAATGGAGAGCTATAATCAGTGGGCCGAATCCCGTGGCCTTTACTGCCTCTACCAAATCTTGGTATTGCCTTGTAGTCGCAGTGGCTATGATCCATGCCTACCACTCCTTACATAGGTTGTGTGTGCTTATGGTCTCATAAGATTAGATGTACGAAAGTCAAGCCAAATCACAATAAGTTTTTGCATTCATTTTCATTTTAGGTTGCATTATCTTCGCAAGTAACATTCTTACTTTTATTATATAAATTTAATTAGTTATTTAGTTTTAAGAGGAATAAATTCAAATTTTTATTTAAACTTAAGAAAAATTAATTCATTTACACTTAAGTCATATTTAATTTAATTGCTAATTTAATTCAAATAACTAATTCAAATATTAGATCCTATTAGATTAAAAATCTATCCAAAAATTGCATGTCCACCCTATTCTCAGTTAAAAATTATCTTTGGGGCCCTTTATTTTATTTTCCATGTTCCCAGGGTTAAGAAACAGATACCAGCCCTAAGGCTAAGACTGTCCCCAGGGTCAAGCTGGCATAACACTTGGGGTACCCTTAAGGACCGACACTGTTCTTGAGTGTACCTCTCAAGTAGGTACTGATATGAATCATCGGGATTGTCCCAAGTCGGTATGCTGGTACTTGACTAAATGGGACCATTACTATGTATCGGACCGAGGATAGAATCATCCTCATTCCATTTTACGTTCTTTTCCCATCATTTTCCTATTATTTTCATGCATAATTAGGCCTAACCTAAATTTCATGACATTTCTAATCTTACATTTCATATTTAGATTTCAAACTTTAAATTTTGAATATCAAAAAATTCAAATAAATTATTCGATTAAATTTAAATCGGATGTACATTAACGAGTTTTAGGAATACCTGTAGTTAGGAGTGCTCCTCTAGGGCCTTCACCAAAGAAATAGGTGTCTCGGGAGTGTATTTCATGAAAATATCAATCGGTCGAAGCTCATAACCCTACGTTACTAAGCAAGTTTTCATCTAGTGAGATCCACCATCGAGGTCCCCCAAGTGTATGGAGTGTTGGTCTACTTTAGCTTAAATGATCGAGTAGAGGGGAGTGAATGCGATTACTTGGTTCTTTTTAAAAATTGATTAGAAATTAGTTTTTAGATGCATGTTGAGTGGAGTATGCTATGTGCTTTAGTCTAAAAACTGTGAACTACTCATCTTCACTAATTTAATTAACCTTCAATATATACTAAGCAGACTACTCAGCTTGGATTGATTTTTCTAGTGAATATAGAAAACTCGAGAGATGATGAAATGAGCAAACACTATATAGGAAATAAAGTAGATAAAGGAAAGAGTACACCTTAGATTTATCCTAGTTTGGCCCCTAGCCTACCTCTAGTCCCTGAATTCCTTTCCGAGCTTTAATCCACTAGTGATTCCTTCCTTCAATAGGCGAAGAAGCCTTTACAGTGGGTAGAAACTTAAAGAAAGTACCCTCCTTTCTAGCTACCTCTCAATTTCTCAGTTTAGGTACCCTTCTTAAACTTACTCACAAATTTTATAATGAAAGATTAATGAACAAAGGATTTCAAATTATAAAAAGCGTTGAATCCTTTTACAATGTATAAAGCTTAGCTAGACTCTAAGCTAATCTAATTTTTTCTCACAAACTAATTTGAAATGAGTGTTTGCTTAAATAATGCTTGAATTAGGAATTTCTAAATGTTGTGATTGCTTGTATAGTATTTTCAACTCTTAAGAACTTCGAGGTGATTCACTAAGTTTGTACATCTATTTCAATCTTCTATTTATACTTGAAGTTGTTCGAACTAGCCATTGTGAACTTCTCATTCTGACTTGATCTTTAATTTCTCTTCTCTTCATAGCTTTCAAATCTACCCTGTTCATAATAGATCATTGGATGGTTAGAGATCAAGAATTTGAATGTTGAAGCGTGAGATTAAATTGTTGAACTTGATGCATAAAAAAATAGTTTCTAAAAGAAAATTCGATCTGAGAGAGAGGCATGCAAGATGCAATGTGGAAGCTTGTAATTTATTTATTTCCTGACACTGCATAGTAGCACAGGGACATTGGAAAAGTGACACATGTCACAAGATGCCTTTTACCTTGCACGCTTGTGAGGAATCTCCAACATTCTGTATTAGACACCTTTTGGTTATGAGGACCACATGAATATCCTTTTTAATTTCAGCGCTTTTTACCATAAAAGCATAAAAATATATTTCGCCTTTCACAGAAAGAGTTAAAGTACAAGTTTCATAACATTCTAATTGTCAAATAAAACTCAGCTTTTATTAAATAAAAGATACTCAATAGTACTGAGTTATATTACATAAACTATGTAGTACTTGGCTTTCCTTAGCTTTTCATACTTTAAGCCATAACTTAATTACAACTCAGTAAATTGAGTTGTTTTCCCTTAAACAAACTCAAGTAAACTCATCTAATTAAGTGTCTACTTAGTACTAAATTAATTTCACTTTCCTAGATAGTTTGTTAATTCCAAAACGTATTAAGTACTATGAAGTACTATTAACTTGGGTACAACAATCTCCCCCATTTTGGAATAGATTACAAACTAGGTAGTAGAAAAAGTTAATTTAATAAATAGTTTAATAATATAGGAATACCTGGTCAGTGATGTAAGAGTCCCCCCCATGCTGAGTGAATTCCTTGGTCAGTATAGACTCCCCCATACTGAGTGGATTTCCTTCAATCAGCATCAGCTCCCCCATACTTAAGAATTTTCTTTTAACTTGGGACTTTGTCTTACTTAGCTTTTCCTTTGAAAATTTAAATTACTTAATTCCTGCAACAGTTTATAAGCAGAAATAACACATATATGCAACAAGTTAAGAAGTTCTTAACTTTGATAGAAGAAGAAACTTGTAATTTTTATTATATTAACTTAGTCTGTACACAAAATGTGTCATTTACTAAGTGATTACAAGCTAAGTACTATTACAAGATTTTCTCTATTCTAGATCTATCTACGAGTGCGCTAGAATGGTTGATGCTAAGAAGATGATTGGCCGACTCTTAAGTGATGTTGATAATGTTATGGTTGCTAATGTTGTTGTTGCTGTTGTTATTGCTGTGGATAGTGTGGCCTTGGAGAAATAGATGCTCTATGATGTTAGGAAGCATGTTTGGAAACTTCTACTTCTTTCTCCCCCTTTGTTATTTTATTAGTCACGATTTGATTGAGATAAGCATTATTTCCAATGATGGTCGGTGAAATCTCTTGCTCTAGCTGATCCTTTCCCTTAGTTAAGAGAACATCTTTATCATTAAGCTCTTGTAGCAACAAGTGATGACATTTGGTCAAATGAGTGATTTAGTCGAATCCTTGGCAAATAAACTGTTGAAAGCACTACATAAGACCTCTGAAGTCAACTATAAACAAAGCAATCTTCAGTTTAGCTTCCATGTCAACAATCTTAGGATACATTAGATAAACATTTCACGCTATGTAATCTATGTCCTCCACGTCATGATCCCCAGTAGTCACTAAATGCAGTACATTCTCTTGAAATTCATGAAATCGATCTTTTTGGGAATTCAACTTCTTGTGCACAATGAGACCATTATGAGGGTAAACTAATTCAGTTGGCTTAGAAAAGAGTTTACCCATGGCATTAAGCAAAACTTTTTTAGCATTCTTCACAAAATCTTCAATGTTGTTCTATATAAGGGTGTAAGCTAAGTCAAGCTTATCACTGAGCTCATCCATATTTAGCACATGCTTGTCCATATTCTTGATAGCCTCATCTATTATCTTCATAACTTTATCAACCTTCTTGTTGTAAGTGCATTGACATAGACATACTTCCCATTAAGGTGCACATGTTATGCCCAAGATCATTATTGGTTTCCAGCTACATTGACAAATCACTAATCTTGTTGTTTATGCTTGTTTTTAGTTTTTGTTTATTTTCCCCAAACTTGTTAAACTGCATTGTTTGAGTTACAATGTGGCATTCAGACTACTCAGCTATTTTGAGGTAGCATCTATACTACCCTTCACCTTTCCTACTACTATATTTGCAATAACAGTAGAAGTTGGGATAGAAGATACAACCACACTGAGCTGAGCTGTAGAGTCAGTCAGCTCCGTAAGAATCAATGCCATCTTATCTATGCTCTTGGCGCTTTCCCTCACTAGATTATTTCTGATGGCAAACAAGCTCACTTGACTTTTCTTGAATTCTTCAAAATAGGTAGATTTACTTAGGATGCATGAGTGCTCATCAAACTCTAGTATCTTGGCCTTATTTTTAGGGACAAGTTCATCTATTAATGTAATAGTAGCACTTGGCTAACTCCACCGTTCAATATAGCATTAGTTTTGATAGTTGGGAATTTCTTCCTTGCTAGCTCTCTAATTTGAGCTAAACTGGTTGAATAAGCAAAGTCCTCTTAGACTAGCTTGCTACTAGAAGGAGTTGCTTTCTTGGCTATAAAATTTTCCTTGGTAACTTCATCGCTTGCTTTTCTTTACTGAGCGTAATTCTCAGTCTCAGGAAATTCCCTAATTAGAAAGATTAGAGGAGTAGAAGATGGTTTTGAAGAAAAATTTGGTTCAGAAATGGTTTGTACATATGGATTTGAAGAAATAGAGGTTTGTTTAGATTCTATAGGAGAAGGAATGAGTGTAGTTTGAGTTTGTGGAGTTGGTGAAGAATGGGTGGTCTTTTCTTGAGAGGAGATTTTTCTTTAGAAGTAGAATTTATAGTTGAAGTTTCTTTGGGAGAGGAATTTATAGATGGAAAAGGGATTTCAGGATTTACAAAAGTGATAGGTTTAGGATTTACAAAAGAAGTGGGGGTAGGAATTTGATGTACATGTGGGTTGGTTGATAAACCCAAGGATGGGTCAGCCTCAAGTAATGTAGCCTCAGTAGGAAGGGACTCAGTTTGCTAATTTAGAGAAGGATTTTGGATGTTTTCACAAGGAAGAGCATATTCTTCCTGGTTGATGACATCCATGTCATTATCATCCTCCTCACTGCTCAAAATTTGCATGATTCTCTTAAGCAAGGTTTGGTAGTTCACTTCTTTTGAACTCCATTAGCTTTGGATATCACTTTCTCCACTTGCTCAGCTGCTCCAGGACTTATTGTTTCAGAGTCCTCTTTCTCTTTCTTGAAGCTTCCTTGAGCTGCAACTGCTCTCTCTTCCTCAAGCATTCTTTTTTTCTCTTGCAATCCCTCACTCAACTTCCTGGCAGATATGCCCTGAATTTTCTCCATAACATATGGGGCAGTGGAGGGAGAGATGATTTGGTGGCTGCTGCTACTGCTCTCTCTTCTTCTTCATTTTGTTTCGCCTCAGGCTACTTTTTAGCATGAGTTTTTAACTTCATTTTTTTTTCTTTGGTTTAAGATTAGGCATGTGTATCCCCTACCCTTGGTTTTGCTATGGTGGCCCTAGTCTTTTGAGCCCCTACCTCGCTTTTGCACTTGTTGGAGTAGAGACAATAAAAACTTTCTCTAGTTGAGCTGATAGAGGCTCTTCATTTGTAGTCTCCTCGCTGGAAACTTCATAATCCACCACAAATGCATCCTCATCTTCTTTGAGGACATCTGTTGGGAACATAGTCCCAGGCCTTCTTTAACTTCACTACCTGAGCCTTAGTGTACCTAGTGTGGACTTAGTTACACTTTAGCTTCTTGAAATGCTGAAAGTCTAAGCTCTTCTTCAACGAGACAACTGTTTCTCCAAGTTCAATGAACGTAGAGATGTCCATTCTTGTAGCCTTTGCGATGGCGGTGATGAGGTAGCCATAATGGTGGAGAGCTGTAACCTTGGTTAGGTGATGAAGGATCATCACTAGCTAGTTTAGCTGCTTCCCTTCAACCATAGGGTAGACCACACACCTCTCAAAGTATTTGCAGCTGCTGAGAGACCCAATCTTGGGTAGCATGAGTTTGACTAACAACTCATATCAAGCTCTTGCCTTCCAGTCCATGTATGATGTAGAAATTTCCTTGGATCCCTAATCCTTAGGTAGCTCCCAATCCTCCAAGACAACTACACACTTCGTCTCTATTTCTCCTCAACACTGTGCCCTTCAATGGCATATTCAGGTTGCTAGAAATCAACATTGAAGATATTCGATAAGAGTTTTTATCAATCTCTATCATCAATGTATCTGTGAATCCTTCGATAGAGTATAGATTTGTGTAGAACCTCCTGATCAATTCCATCATAATAGGGCCTTCCTAGATAAGAAATTGGTTGAGATATTATTGCATGATGACCCTATGCATGGTCTTGTTCCTCAACAATCCATCATAATCTACTTAAAAAAAGGGGTCCAAATTCTTAATCGGCACCTCAGTTGATCTTGGTAAACTTTATTCCTTGAGTTAAAATCACCTTCTCAGTTGTGCCATCAATATGGACATACATATTCCTCTTTGAGTTGCTTTAAAGGATGAGAGGTTTTCTGATATTCACCATTTGCAAATGAGAATTGAGAGAAGGAGAGATTAGGGTTCTTTGCGAAATTGCTTGAGAGTTTAAATTTACAAGTCCTTTTCTCGCTCCAACAAGCTCTCTCTTTTATATCCTCTTCAATTATAAGATTATACATGGAGCTCTCACAAGCCAAGATTAAACAGTGAGATGAACAAAAGGTTAATCAACTTAATAAAAACATGTAATTTTAATTACTGACAGTTCTAATTTAAAATGCCCTTTCAATAAAGTAGCTCTTGAGATTTTAACAGTGTTACTTTAAAAAGCTAACAGGGTTAAATACATGTTACCTCATTCGGCTGAGTTGAGTCTTAATTTTCAATAATTAGCCATTTTTCTAAAAGTTTTCATTACACGGGGTTCGCCATTCCAATTAGCTCTTTCAAAATATTGAATTTCTCCTTTGCTAATGGTTTGGTGAATATGTTAACTCGTTATTCTTCTGAAGGAACATACTCTAGTTTGACATCTCCCCTTAGTACATGATCTCTTATGAAGTGATGTCTAATGTTGACATACTTCATCCTGCCATGCTGAACCGGATTCTTGGATAGGTCAATTGTGCTCTTGTTATCACACATAACTTTGAGGCATTTTGACTTTATATCTCTATTTGCTACTTGATCAATAGCAATTGTGCTACGCAACTTCCTACCGCCATGTACTCAGCTTCTATAGTACTAAATGCAATAGAAGTTTACTTCCTGCTATACCATGAGACAAGGCATTGTCTAAGGAAATGACATCCTCTTGCGATGCTTTTCTTATCGAGCATGTCTCTTCCATAATTTGCATCTGTGTATCCTCTAGGAGTGAAATATGAGTTGTTGGGATACAACAAACCTACATCAATTGAACCTTCCAAATACCTGAGAATCATCTTAATAGTTGCCAAGTGAGATTCTTTGGGGTCAGCTTAGTAACGCACGCAGTAACATACAAAGTATTAAATATCAGGCCTACTAGCTATTAAGTAAAGAAGAGAACCAATAATACCTTTGTAGAACTTACTATCTACAAGCTTACTAGCTTCATCAGATTGTATCAATGGCCATAGGAGTGGAAATTGGCTTCAAATCCTCTATATCAAACTTCTTCAAGACTTCTTTGGTATATTTCGCTTGGTTAATGAAGATCCCATCTTCACTTTGCTTGATTTGCAATCTGAGGAAAAAGTTGAGCTCTCCACTCATTGATATTTTAAACTCACCCTTCTTTGCTTGCTAAACTCCCTGCAAAGCTTCTCATCAGTTGCTCCAAATAAGATATCATCTACAGAGATTTGGAGAAGCAACACATCTTCTTTTCTTTGCCTAATAAATAGAGTTGTATTTGCTTTTCCTCTTTCATAGCCTTTTCTAAGTAGGAAGTTTGTCAACCGCTCATACCAAGCATGAGGTGCTTGCTCCAATCAGTAAAGAGCTTTTTCCAGCTTGAAAACATGCTTAGGATTCTTTGCATCTTCAAAGCAAGGAGGCTGGTGCACATATACTACCTCTTCAATGAAGCTATTTAGGAAAGCACTCTTAACATTCATTTGAAATATCTTGAAGTTCATATGGGATGTAAAAGCATAGAGAATCCTTATCACTTCAAGCCGAGCTACTAGAGCATAGGTCTCATCATAATCTATACCTTCTTGCCGATTGTATCCTTCATCAACAAACCTGGCCTTGTTTTTGCCAGAAACACCATCTTTATCAAGCTTTATCTTAATAATCCATTTACTAACAATAATTGATTTTCCTTTAAGCTTATAAGCTAGATCCCAAACATCTTGCATTTAAATATTTCTGATTCCTCTTGCATCATGATAATCTAGTAGTCATCTCCTTCTACATCTTTAAACTTTTTTTGGGTTCAATCAATAAGATGAAAGCTAGATATCTCATCATCTTGTTGAACTGATCTCGCGTCATCACTGGATTATGAACATCAGCTACAATACATTTAATAGGGTGATTGCAATGAGTTCTAATCTCTATTTGAAGACTTGGTTCTACAATGGGAGCCTCTACACTAGGTTGTTAAGGTTGAGGTTGATCTTCTACTTAATTGATGTTGATTGAGAGATCTACATTGACTTTAACTTCCTTAGATTCTGGCTCTTAGGTTGGGTTCGTAAGAATAGAGAGTCGCATGCTGAGTTGATTTTCCAACTGGTTTACTCCTTCATCTTCATCATTTGGTCATCTACTTGCATTGTTAGTTTCATCAAAATCTACGTGCATAGACTCATCTAGTAAGCCAATTCTATTGACATATATTCTATATGCACTACTGTCAGTCAAAGTAACCAAGAAAAATACCTTCATTAGTCTTTGGATCAAACTTACCTAGCTTCTCCTTGGTATGTAGGATAAAACACCTACATCCATATGACCTGAGATGACCAATCTTAGGCTTGCGCCTTGTCGAAGCTCATAGGGTGTTTTCTCAAGAATTGGGAGAATTATAACCCGATTCAAGATATAACAGGCTGTGTTAACAACTTCTCCCTAAAAGTACTTTGGTAAATTATTATCACTCCACATGGATCGAGCCATTTCAACTATGAATCTGTTCATCCTTACTACAACCCCACTTTGTTGAGGAGTATAAGGTTCAGAAAGTTGTGGTCAATGCCATGTGCTCAACAAAATTCTTCAAAATGAAAGTTCTCGAATTCATGTCCATGACCACTTTGAATTCTACTGATTATAGTTCTTATTTCATTCATTATCCTATTATTGAGTTTGACAAAAGATTCAAAGATTTCATCTTGTCCAATCAACAAGACTACCTAAGTGAATCTCATGAAGTCATCAACTACCAACAATGAGAATCTTTTTCCACCCATGTTCATAGGTTCAACAGGACCAAAGAGATCAAGGTGGAGGAGCTCAAATGGTCTCTTAGTTACTATGTTGTTTAAAGACATAAATGACTTTTTAACTTACTTACCAAGTTGGAAAGTTGAGCAAAACTGATCTTTCTCAAAGTTGATACTGGGTAAACCCACAACTAATTTCTTTTTGGCTAATTTGGATAGAATTTTCATATTTATATAACCTAACCTTTTATGCCAAAGCCACAAATTATCCTCCTTAGATACAAGAAAAACATTTGTGGAGCTAGGGGATACATCAATCATATACACATTATTAATTCTCAGAGCAAAGAGTATAGTTGAGTGAGTCTTATAATCAATAACTAAGAAACCTATTAAGTCAAAAGTAACCTTTCTGTCTTTTTCATAAAGCTATGCTACTTAGCATATTGAACTTGAGTCCTTTGATAAGAGACACCTCTTCGATAAAAAGAGAAACACCAACTGTGCTGCATCCAACAATCTTGCCTTTTCGGTTGTCTCCAAAGCTAACACTCCCATTTCTTTTGCACGCAAATAAGATGAACTAAATTTTATCTCCCACCATATACCTAGAGCATTCGCTATCTAAACACCACATTCCAGTATCATCAGCGGATCTTAAGCTAACCTACAAAATAGTTTCATTTTCTTAGGTACCCATGCTTTCGAGTTGGGTGCTCCTTTGTTACCAGTTTTTAGATTACTCCAACTTTACTCATCATAGTAACAATTTTTATGCCTATACATAACTGTGACATGTCCAGCTATCCCACAAAAGCCACATGCTGCTTTTGGTTTAGGGTGGCTCACTTTCTTCTTTGTAGATGATTTCTTCCCCTTAAAATTGTGAGTTTGGTTACTCGAAGATGGACTATTGGCTAGAGGAGGAACTTGTTCCTTCTTTAAAGTTGTTATCTCAACAATCAACTTATCTAATTGATTAGTGAGCTTTCTATTATGATATTTATGATATTTAGCTTTTTCTTCAAGAAACCAGATATCAAGAGATAAGGAAGCGATTGTGTCTTCCTGATCTTCACTTCTCTTCACTAGCTCTTCGATGTTTTTTACGGACTTACTAGTCAGCTTCATCACATCAAAATTACCTAGTAGAACTCTTCTATTGATAGAAGGATTTTAGGATGTACCTCAATTTATAGATTTTTCCCTTTATTTCACTCATCTTCAGAGTCAGCAGTGAATTGATTGCTTTTTAAAGCAGATGCTGAGCTCTCACCCCAGTCATTCCTCCAAATCTCTTACGTAGTCTTTGATGCCAGATTCCTTGTTAAATTCTATAAGATCTAGAACATAGTGTAAGTAATTGATGGTTGCTGCATTTTCTTTGAGAAGCCTTAGGTCAACATCATCATATTCCTCCATATCAATTGGAATACGTACCCATCCCCTCACGATAGTGGGGACTACGAGGCCTCATTATATTGGTAGCCATGCTTGCATGGTTTGCTATTGAATGAAGTTTTCCAAGCGATTTTTCCAAAATGTGTAGTAATGGCCATCAAATAGTGATGCCTTGTTACAAACATTCCTACTTTAAGGAGTGTTGCCTTCCTTGAACCGGAACTAAACTTATAGTAAGCCATTAGGATCTTTAAATCTTAGATAGTTAATATAGAAGTTGAGTACTTTCTTTGATACCACTTGTTGGTTCACTTTAGCTTAAATAATCGAGCAGAGGGGGTGCATGCGATTACTTAGTGCTTTTTAGTGATTTATAAAAATTGATTCCAAGTTAGTTTTTAAATGCGTGTTGAGTAGAGTATACTGTGTGCTTTAGTATACAAATTGTAAACTACCAACCTTTGCTGATTTAGTTTACCTTCAATCTATGCTGAGTAGACTACTAAGCACAAATTCGGTTTTCAAGTGAATATAGAAAACTAGAGAGATGATGAAATGAGAAAACACTATAAAGGTAATATAGCAGATAAAGGAAAGAGTAAACCTCATATTTATCCTAGTTTGACCCCTAGCCTATCTCTAGTCCTTAGATTCCTACTCGAGTTTTGATCCACTAGTGATTTCATCCTTTAATAGGCGGAGAAGCCTTTTATAGTGGGTAAACACTTACAAAAAATACCCTCCTTTCTGGATACTTCTTAATTTCTCGATTTAGGTACCCTTCCTAAACTAACTCACATATTTTAGAATGAAAGAATAACGAACGAATGATTTGAACTTATAAAAGTGTTGAATCCTGTTACAATGTGTAAATCTTAGCTAGACTCTAAGCTAATCTTATTCTCTCTTATAAAATGATATGTTAAAAAATCGTTTCTTCAAGGAAATCCATTATGACAAAGAGGCGTGAAAGATGCAACGTAGAACCTTGTTAATTTGTTCACATTGCAAATTAGAGCGAGGGCACTGGAAAAACTGTCAATGTCAAAAGATGCCTTTTACCTTGGATGCTTGTGCAGAATCTCCAACATTTTTTACTAACACGTTTTTATTTTGAAGATTAAATGAACATCCTTTTTCATTCCAGCACTTTTTACTTGAAAAACATCAAAAAGAATATTTTGTCTTTCGCAGACAGAGTTAAAAGCACATGTGTCAAATAAAATTCAACTTTTATTAAATAAAAGATACATAGCAGAGCTGAGTTATATTACAAAAGTATGTAGTACTCAGCTTACATCAGCTTTTCTTACTCTAAGCCATAGCTTAATTAATGCTCAGTAAACTTAGTTATTTTCTCTTAAACAAACTCAAGTAAACATGTCTAATTAAGATTCTACTTAGAACTCAATTAATTTAATTATCTTAGACAGTTTAATATTTCCAATATGTTTTAAGTACTGTGAAGTACTTTTACCCTTGGTTAAACCTAAAGAAACGGCATCATCTTGATAACTTGTTCTATATCATCGAAATCTAGAGAGATGAGCCCTGAAAAAAAGTGAAAAATTATTTGAAAATTTTTAATTAAAACATTTATACAGGCAATTAACTATGGACCCCAAAGGTAATTTTTTCACTGCTTTTCACTTTCAACCACAGCATTCACTCCTCATTCCCAACCATCATGTCACCTCGGCACTTAGGGCTATCTTACCACCTGGCCACCTCGGCCCCCATTTCCTGGCAGGGTTAATTGGCCTGCTCAATAAAATAAAAGTAACCTTTTTATTTCTATTTTCTCTTTAATTTCCCACTTATTTGTTCATTTACCTTTCCATTTTAAATTAATACCCATTCACTTATTATTTATTTCCCACTTAAACCTATTTTCCATGAAAACTTCCTCCAAAATTATTATCTCTAAAATCAAAGGAGCCATTTCATCTTAAAGGTTGAAGCTAGGTAATGGTTCACACAAGGGGCAATTCTTCTTCTTCATTAGCTTCGGATAAGGCTGAACCCTCATAATTATATCCTTTTTTAGTTATGTTTTAACTCGTGATCGAAGGGGAAAAATATTTTGCTTTCATAAAGTCAATCAAAAAGGTAAAACACAATTCCTTTACACTTTTAACTTAAAAAATACTCTTATTTCACAGGATGCTTTAAAAATGGGATATTACAAAACGCAACCAGTATATTCTCTAGGTTACAACCCAGAGCTTTAATTCTAGAAGTCAACCTCATCAAAGTTCCTTCTTCATGGTCAACGAAGACAACCAATATTTTCCCTAGGTTACAATTAGGCACTTTAAATTCTTGAAGTTAACCTCGTCAAAGTTCCTTCTTCAAGGTCAACGGAGATAACCAATATTTTCTCTAGGTTACAATTAAGCATTTTAATAACCAATATTTTCTCTAGGTTACAATCAAGCATTTTAATCCTAGAAATCAAGCTTTTCAAAGTAACTTCTTCAAGCTCAATGGAGATAACTGATATTTTGTCTAGGTTACAACCAGGTGCTTTAACTCTAGAAGTCAACCTTGTCAAAGTTCCTACTTCAAAGGTCAACAGAGGTAGCAAAATATCCTACTAGGTTACGATTAGGTGTATTAATCTTAGAAGTCAACTTTGTGAAAGTTCTAAAAGGTGCACTTTATCACCACCAAGTTAACTTATGCCTCATGCCATCAAAGGTATGGTTTTCATCACTTGCTCTTTCCGTTCACCCATCCTGAACTATATCAACGGTGATCACATGAGGGGGAGTTTGTGAGCATAAGGTTTTTAATCCCTCTAACTAAGCGATGAACAGGAATATTTTTACTTGCTCTCTAGTTTAAGGGATCCACATTGGAGTTACGAGATATATGGAAAAGATCTTCAGGCCTTTAGAAACCAAAATTGTCGAAACCAAACCACCCATAACCAGCAAAACCATTCGAAACCATTAAAAAACAAGCCAAAAAACTAAGGGAAATTCAAAAAACATAAAAAAAAACTTGCCCCCAGCTAAATTGGTCCAACCCATCCTAGGACAAAACCGATACCGATCTGCTCTTTTAGACTGGTCTCGAGGATACGGCCAGTACTAGTTTGGCAGTTGCCAAACTTAATCGGTACTGGCCTTATAGTTTTTCAGCACATTTAGCACTTTTTGTTTCCCATTATACCCTTTTTTTTTATCAATTTTTACCCCTTTCGGACCTCCCACAAAAGCCTAAAAATTAGTTTTTAGCTAAAGGTTCACTATTTTCTTAAGCAAATTGGGTGAGAGAAAGTTAGAGAGAGAAAAGTTAGGGTTTAAAGGAAAAACTGTGGGAAAATTTCATCTCAATCCTTTCCTTCATTTTTACTATAAAGATAATTGATTTCTTAGGGTTCTATAGAGTTAGAGATTGAAATTTGACTCTCGAAGTTTCCTTTTCCCTCCTCGAAATGCACTTTACATTTTCTTCTTCCAAAAAACTATAAAAAAGGCTTAGAGGATCTTATTCTTCAGTGTTTCTCTCTCCCTAATATATGGATTTATGTAAGAGAGTTAGATTCCGAGCTTTTGAAGACTCTTGTTGTATTTTCTTGGCTTTTTTGCATTTTTTTATGCTTTTGAGGGCATCAGACTTGTACCTATCCTTATTGAATTGGTACCGGCCTGACCACTAGAGTGTTACCAACCTTAGGTAGGTATCGACCTACCTCTAGGATTAGCCTCATCCCCTTCCTTGTCAAAGGGCCTTATCCTTATCGACTAGACCGGTACCACTATACCAATGTCGGTACCAATGAGGCCGATCCTAACTAGTCGAGAAGGGGGGTTACTAGTCCAATCCCATGATACAATGCCTGTTTTATCATTTTTCCTAGCTTATTGTATTTTCTATACAGTTTTGGGTACCCCTAGGACTGAAAACACATTTTCCCCATTAACCAACCAAAGTTATATAATGTGTCATCAATAATAATAAAAATCATTAATAAATCGAGTCTAAAAACAATATTTTAATTTTTCATTTTTAATCGATCAAACTGAGATCACCCTAACGTAAGTTATGTTACTAACCGAGGTACTTTATTAATTGTTCCATGATTATTGTGATATATCTTATGCTAACCTTTGTAGATGTAGATAGAATTAGGATAGATGTATGCTAGGTTTTCTTTTCCTTCGGGTATCACATTTGTAAATAAAATTGTATTTGTAGATCAATTGTATTTAGGACCATTTATATTTCTGATTATATAATATTATCTACTATCCCCCTATAGGATAGAAGCCCTTTTACTTGCTTTCTTGTTTTCAATTATTTGTTTATCGCTTTCAATATGTGGATGTTATGAATGCTAATTATAAATCGAAAAGGACTAGAATAATCACTGAAATATCCTGAAGGTGGTGACGTGCTTTTAATCTTAACATAAATAATGATGAAGTAGGTAACTCATCTGTAACTGAATCTCTATATTATGGTGCAGTTTAGGCTTAACGGATCCGTAACATAGTCTAGAGATTTAGGCCTCAAGTCTTTCTAAAACTTTATTTTCTCATTCTCAAAAACTACCATGTCCCATCTCACAGAGCCGACGCCTAGTGTAGTCATGCTGGTCCGAAACATCGTTCGCTAATAGGAACCTAGATCAAATTCTTAACAGAATGTCCATTTTGCTATTTTTTCATTTTAACCTATGTTTTGCATCTTTTCTTCAACCGATTTTGATTCCATCCCACTACAAGTCCTTGTATGATTGTTTGGGTGTATTATGAACTTGAAATTATTTCCATGTGGTATTTGTTATAGATTTAGTTTTAGACTTAAAGTAACATCCTTTTTCTAATCTCTTTTCTTTAATTAAGTAATATGATTTCATTAAGTTTAAAATATTTGCAACAATTTATATTTGTAATTTTCAAATGCCTTAAATAAAAATAAATAACTTTGTTCAAACCCAAATCACTATCTTAAAGTATATTGTTATCCTTGGAAATGATGTTATATTATAATTTTCCTTGAATGGTGATTCTGTATTTTATAAAATTCTGGAATTTACTTTCCTAAATCTTTTTAATTAATGATCCAAAATAGTTTTCCTTTTTTGAAATTGAGTTTAATGAAAATAAATCCTTAGCATGTTCAGAATGAATGTCATGAAAAGTAGAGATTGACCTAGAAAGGAAATATGTCTCATTTGTTCCGAATAATCATGCGAAAATTCACCCACTCATATTTGTGACTCTATTGTGGATTTCTTACCATTTAATTTATTTTTTCAAATTTAAAATTTGGAAAAATTATGGAAAGTTATTATTCAATTCAATATTCTTTATCTAATGCATCATGTTCATTTGTAGTTCTTAGATTTATTTGCATTTAGGAAAGTATGCCCAATTAAAGCCGATCTATTCAAAAAAGTATTGCTTAAACTATAAATGGAGTTTAGGGGTGGCCAATGAATAACTACTCATAAACATATTGTATGCTCATTATTCTTAAAGGGGTTTGGGTGTACATCTTAGTGTTGTCAGACCCTTTTAATCAACAACTCGACTTTTAGCTTGCATATAGTAAGTCATATTACTTATATGGTTGGGAACTACCCAAATTTACATAATTGGTAGATTAGGCTGCACTTTATATTCCCATATGGATGTTACAGTTGTAGAGCCAAGCCTAATTCTAGAAGCTTAAATTAATCTTCGCTTCAAGAAATAAGGAGAATTGGAAGGATATAGCTGGAAGAATCTGCCCTTGTTGGCCACCTATGTAATAAAAAATGTATAATGTGTTGCAATCTTAAGTGTTAAGTGTTTCCATGCTATGTGCTATGTGTTACTTTAACCATATCATATGTAGTGGTCCGAGTTACATGCTAACCACGAGCTTTTGTGTAGACACAAACATACAATGAGTTATATAAGTATAAATTTACTTAGAAGTCATTGTGACCCAAATACGCTAGGGATGTCCCACTGACATCTCGACCATGCCTTATACCATGTTTATACATGTTTCCATCATGAAAATACATGTTTATGACATGCTTATACCATGTCTATACCATGTATATGCCATGTCTCTACCATGAAAATGTTTTGTTTATACCATATCTATACCATGTATATGCCATGTGTCTACCATACAAATGCCTTATATCATACTTATACCATGTCTATACCATGTATATGACATGTTTGTACCATGTTAATGACATGTTTCTACCATGAAAATGCCTTGTACCATAATCATACTATGCAAATACCATGTTTATAATGGTTAATTAAGGCAGTTAATGATTATGCAAACTAGCATGACAAGATTTCAAAAATTTAAAAAAACCTTAAAGGAACTCCTAAGCAAGGAATGATTGACCTAATCTCAATTGAAACATTATATAGATGCTTTTAGGTTTATCAAACTTATTAAAAGAAACCTAGTATCTAAGTTTAAAGCATTACTAGTTGATGAGTTCTTTCTTTTTGTGTGGTTCAGCAATCCCTTAGAATAGTTTGACAGAACTCCGTTAGTACAAGCCTCCAAACCATGACAACCTCGATGACAAGTCCACAAGGACTCCACCAATCAAAACCTCACATAGTGGGAGAATCGGTTAACAAGCGGTTAATCGACCAGTCATAAACCAACAAAAAAAATTGCAAAGGCCCTTTTCAAAAATAGGAATAAGCCTTCAAAAGAATTATCGCAACTGGTAAAGAAACTCAGGGAGGATCTAATGAAATCTTAAAAGAAAAAGGAGTCAAAACACAGTCAGAAGGCTGAGTTGAAGTGAGTATAATTGAGGGGAGAAGGGAGTAATTTATAGCCCTAGGGGAGCATAACTTCTCCCCTTGAAATGATGTGGGATTGGTGGTTTCTCACCAATCCCACACATGGGCTTTGCAAGTGCGCATGCTGCTCTATGAGATTCTCACAAAGTAGAGTGTCGTGTAAGGCAAGCCCTGTGATGTGCTTGCCTTGCTTGTAGTGCAGGCTTGTGGTAGGATTTGTGAGCCTTTGGGAATTTTACTCTCACACCGCTCATGAGGCCTTCCTGCGGGCTTTCTCGCAAGCACTACCAAGTAGGGCTTGTAAGCCTGCGAGCGCATCTCACTCAGGCATGCCTCATGGGCCCTTGCAATATTTCTTATAAGGCTCACTCACGGTTTTCTAGCTCGGTTAATCCTTTCCATTCATTCTTAGTCTACTGGTTGGACTAATATTGTTCCATAAAAATGAGTTTTACCCTACCTTTTATTCTCGGTATAGACCCCATCTATAAGTTCTTTATTGAATCTGATTAAGTGGTTAACCTAAACTTAGCTTCCCATTCGGGAACCTTAAGGCTCAGTGTTCTAAACTGATATGGAACCTAATAACTCTAGTTGATTATATAGGATTTCTAGCAAAGGCATATGATCCCTTGATACCCTAAACATCACATGCCTATGGTTTGATCCGATTCTGCAATAGTAACTAGTATAATACACTCCTTCCATCAGGTTACCATCTAATTATTGAGCTCGAATTTAGTGTTAGCTCATGTACATGTTATAGCTATCCCAGAATTAGACTTATTCACGAAGAACACCACTCGCCTTTATGTATTGAGATTGACTAGATACCCATTGTACCATGTTAATGTCATGCTTATACTATGCAAATTACCATGTTTATAACATGTTTCCACCATGTATAGGCCATGTTTCTACCATGTCAATTCCACGATCATACCTTGCAAATGTCTTATACGATGCTTATACCATGTATATGCCATGCTTACATCATACTTATACCATGTATTTGCCATATTTATGCCATGTAAATACCTTATTTGTGCTATATTCATACAAATGCCATACTTATATTATGTTAATGTCATGCTTATACCATACATATTCATGTTTATGCTCTATTTGTACCATGTTCATATCGTTATAAATGTCTTGTGTCATGTCTACACCTAAATTAATCTATCCCATCGATATTGTAAGAAAACTAAACAACATTTAAGTTAAATCTTTGACTCCTCATTACACACATCCCCCATGTTCTATGGGTATCTCAAGAGAAATTATATTTTAACTTTCATGTACTAACGTGTTTGTTGATTTGACCAACACACACACGAGTCTTGTTTCAGTCAAAACATCATGTCCACGAACACTAACCCTTTGTTTTGCATCCATCAAACACATGGTTCATGCATATTTTTATTTGGCTTGAATGATTGCATCATTATCCCGCATCTAAGTAAAAAACCCATGCGTGGACTAAAACAAATGTGTTGAGTTTTAGTATGGGAATGTGAGAAATGGACATCTCATTCAAACACCCAAAAGTTCATCTATGCGAATATCAAGAATGTTTTAATAAAAAATTCGTGAGGAGGAAATGTATGTTGCACATGTTCTTTCTCAGTTCTTAAAATCTGATTAATTCAAGAATGCCATAAGTAATCCTTTCTTACTATGTGTGAAGATTGTGATGAGGGAACAAGTGCAAGTGGTGTTTGAAATAATTGTAATTGAATTGAAGAATTCTAGAAAGGAATTGGTCACTTATGAGGGAAGTAAGCAAATCATCAAGGACATCAAAGGAAGTTCTTTAACTATTGAACACAAATTGCCTTCCTTTCCATTTTATCAAAAGCATCAGTCATCGACGCATTAGTTGTAAAAGTTTAAGACTATAATGAAGATCAAGGGCTACCTTGATGACATTTTGGAAACTTTGTTCCCCAATTCTTTGAATGATTCAAATCTCGAATGGTTTGTGCTACAACTAAATGAAATAAAGTAAGATTGGGGACAACTATTCCAAGGCCTTTAAAGAACACACTATTTATAATGAAAGACCTAAGCTCACTCTTTGGTATTTGATCCATTACAAGAAAGGATTGTAAAAAAACTTCTACTAGTATTACAAGAGATGGAAAGACATACAGGTTAGGTTGATACCTAGGTCTTGTTAGAAGGTCTAATTGAGATTATGATCAATGGGGAATTACAAAAATTCAAGGATGATGATGGGGGACTTTAATGAATTTAAGGAAGTCTATGAGAAGGCAAAAAATTTGAGAAGCATTTATAATCATGGCATTTCTCCGTTGAAAGATACTCTCTTCTTCTTGTTCCAAAAATTGAAAGAATTTTGTTTGATAGAGGGACTATTCCCCTATGTTGCTCCTAAATTCCAATATTTCAACAACTTTTGTCTTTTCATTTATCACTGTATCATCACACTAACAACTTCAAGACTCTCCTGGTTGTGATAGAAAGACTTATTAGGGAAAATCATATTTTGGAGCCATCCTTAAGACATGGAAATAACCAAAGTTATAGGATGAGAAATTATATGGTTGTAGCCCAAGCTTTGGAAAGAAGAATGATACTAATGCATGTGTAACCATCCATATCCTCAAAATTGAAAAGATAAGATGAGTGAATATGTGGTAATAACTAATATGAGAGAAAGATTGCATTTCACCAATCAAAGGGTCCTGCACTGTGAAGGAAAGTATCCTCTTCTTAGTGTATTTAAGTGCCAAAAGACTTATGCTATGATGGGAGCAAGCATCCCAAATTCTACTTGGGGCAATTTATGATGGTTATGGGATCTCTCAACTTATTACAACTTGCTCACTAGCCGTTGAATGTTCCCTTCATCCCTGGTAGGACAATCTATGAGTTATCATGGAAGTCTTGAGTATGTTAAGTAAATGTTCTGGGTAGAGATTAAAGAAGATTTTTTGTTCCATTTCAACTTAGTGGAACATCCAGATTGTATGAGGAGTCTAGGCTTGTACTTGCATCCTCCACCACTAAAACACATGGAAGAAGATGTCACACCATGGGATGATGAGATAGTGGCTTAGGTGGAGGAACTCATTAAAGAAGAAGAGGTTGGCAAGGAAGAAGCACGAAGATAAATTATTTTTCTTTTGTGTTTCTTCTATTTATACAAGAAAGATTTTTGTTAAGTGGCCATTTTATGAATAAAGGAATAATAATAATCATTTTACTTTGATGTCTTAGCTAACAAAACCATACATTCATTTGATCATACACATAATGTCTTTAACATACATGATACTTCTATGAATTAAATAAACTTGTCACCTATATTGGTATGTATTGCATACGACTTATCTCCCATAGAGAAAAATGAAATATTAAATGTATTAAAGAAACATGTAATTTTCTTTGTCCTTCTAGGACTTGCCCGATGTCGAGTGCGAGATAGCTGTGAGCACGAGATTTTGTACCAGCACGCGCGTACAATGATGATGGCTTTTCAGGATTTTTATCTTTGAATCATACGATATTCGACCATTTGACAATCTTCAAATGGGAGTTCTCCTCGTTAAAAATAATGTTTGGGATCCTAAATTAATATTTAGGACCGTAGAAAATATTTAAAAGGTTTAAAGTGAAAATTTAAAGTCCTATAATATTTTTAAGGATCCAAAATAATTTAATTGGGTTATTTAGAAATACAGACTTGTATATGTAAAAACTAAATACATATAAAAAAATTAATGAATTAAAAAATACGAAAATACATTAAAAAAAAAAATAAAAATCCGAGGGAAACGAAATCCCAGGTCTGAGGTAGGCCTCGCCAAAGATCACGAGGCAGCCTCACGAAAGTGGCGAGGAAGCCTTGCCAAAGATCGCGAGGCAACCTCGTCAAACTGGCGAGGAAGCTTCGCCAAAGATAGCGAGGTAGCCTTGCCAAAGTGGCGAGGTAGCCTTGCTAGAGATCGCGAGGTAACCTCGCCAAAGATCGCGAGGTAGCCTCGTCAAAGTGGCGAGGCAGCCTCGCGAAACTTTCTTTTATGGATTTTTCGGGACTTTTTTCTATAAATAGTCGGGACTTTTTTAGTACAAGGGGTGGAAAAATTCAAAGAAAAAATTGTTCTCTTCCGATAAAAAATTACAAAAAAATATTTTCTTTTCTTCTAACTTTTTTTTCTTGGATCCAAAATACTTTTGGATCCCAAATTTCTTCATGTTAAAATCAAACTTCTCTTCATCTATTTCTTAAAATATCCTCAGATATTCTCGGGTCTAAAACAAATTTAGAACCCGAGTCTAATTATCTTTTTAGATAAATAAGCACTTATTTTTCCACATTAAATCACAATAACTACAAAAACGAACGAGGAACTCTCCCGGGGATCGAAAGGACTCGCCGAACTGGATTCACGCCAAAAGGGTAAAGCCTCTGAGTTCCTAGAGCTGCTTATTTCGTGCTCCTCTTCTTCTTTTTAATTTATTTCTACTTGTGAACCTAGGAATTATTTTATTTTATTGTAAATATTGTAATTCTTTTCTTCTTCTTTTATTTCTTTTTTTAATTTTTGTATTAGAATACCACCACGAAGGGAATAAAATATATTCCCGGATAACAAACCTCATAATTTACCATGTGATCATTTTCATTAATTAAAATTGATCAATCAATGTGCTAATAAAACAAACGGTATTTTTTAAAAATAAAAAACACTTTATCGCGATTGATTTTTTTTAGGCCACACGGACCTCACTAAATTCAAAATCGAGCATACGTGCCATATTCCGTGCTAACCTTTGTGGATGCAGGTTAGATGTATGCTTAGGATTTTCTTTCGAGTATTACATATTTTTTTACGGAAAATGTAATGAATAGGGTAGCGGGCGGTTGCATCCCCCGATTTTTGAAGCCTTGTAATTTTCATTTTCCTTTTTTACTTTTCGCATTTACTTACTGTTTTGTGAATGGTTTATTTTTCCACTTTGTGAATGATTTATTATTTCGCAATACGTGAATCATGCATTTAACTCTAAAAATGACCTAAGAGCGAATATGCACAATTAAAAGAATACGGTTTTCTATAGATGTAATTTAATGTGATCCAATAAGAAATAAGCAACTTATCCCGGACCCGAATCTCTGTGTCTTGGTGGGCCGTCCCCGGACGTTAAGCCTCATAGGACTCTAATTCCTAGAAAGAGCTAATCCAGGTGGCAACTCCACACTAAGAGATGGCGGATTCGGGTTTGAAACGATCTAAAACGTTTTCTTCTTTTTTTCTCTTTCAAACCTTTTTCCCGGGTCCCCAACCCGGTGCTTTCTTTTCTTTTTTTTCAAACACCCCGGTGGACCACACCTATGAAACCGCGCGCTCTCGATCCACCGCTCCGTGTCGCCCGCTCATAGAAGTATATAATGACTCTAAACCATATCGTTTTAGGCGTAAAAATATCATTATAATAAGTCTAATTATACACTTATCAATTATCACTTTCAACCATTTTACCCTAAATTTCGAAATTAATGTAGAAACCTAAATTTCAAAATTGATGTAGAAGATGATACTGAAGATGAAAATATGGGTAGGGTAGAGAGTGCACATAGAAGAATCAGATGAAGAAATTAAGATGAGAGGAAGATGAAATGATTTGTGGGAGATGAAATTAGGGATTTCATCTCTTAATATCCTCGTTATATTACTGTTTTATTTTTTTTCTTTAACTTTTTCCAATCATCTAACGCGCTTCCATATTCAATGGATGTCAAGTCAGATGCCATGTCAGAGCAAGGTAGGTAGTAGGTGCACTTTTTTAAAGATGAGGTAGTTGGGGAGATGTTTTCAATGTTCGGGGGCATGGGGTTTTTGGGCATAAGTTGGGGCACATTTTGATGCATTAGACCTTTTATAATTAAACTAAATGGTCCTTGTATAGTTGTGCAATCCAAAAATATTAGAACTTGGCTTGCTTGTAAGTTGTAATAGTTAATCAACGTTATGCATCGGGATCCCCTGAACTTTTCTCAAAATGTTCATTTATTTTTTTGAACATTTAAACGTTTAGTGTTACAATTTGTCACTTCAATATCATGTCTTAACTTCTCATTGAAGAGAGAAAATGAATCTTTGAAAAGTCAAACAAATAAAAAATTGACACGTGATATTAAGGGAAAAAACTAAAACAATTTCTAAAAGTTCATTAATTTCTAAAAATTCAATCGCAATTGTATGTATACAAATAAGTTGAGGGATTCTTACATCCTAGTCAATTTGTTGTGTAATTATATTGTTTCACATTTTGCGAATAAATTATGGGTGATCCTAAAATCCATCCGGGTTTTTCTAAAAATCGCCCAACATTTGACCTGATGTGATAAATTTTCCCTTCCCACAATTTCCACTCTCTTTCTGTCCTCCCAATTTCTCCTCCCTTCACACAAATTCCTTCTGTAACTGTTCATCATCTTCATCACCATCTTTGCAAATACAAACTCCACAAGCAACCGTCCATCCGAAAGCACGGAAGAGAGGAGAAATCTTGACAAAGATGAAAAGGTTAAAGCACCTATTGAAATCAAGGTATGTGAATCATAGAAACCATTGTTTTACTGATATGCGTCCCTACGAAACCTAAATTTAAATGAAACTTGTAATTGCAATACTACCGTTTGTGAAATGCGATATTACCAAATGGTTAATCTTATTTGTCACCCATTGAATTCCATGTATATGCAGTTCCCCTAAACTTAGATTTACATGAAAACTTGTTAATGCAATACTTAAGTCCTCAAAATGCGCCATCACCATTAGTGCGATGTAATTTGTGTGCGACATGTCATTCTGGCAGACGGATGCGACAAAGAATAGCTAGTAGTTTTATTACCACATTTATTGTTGTTTCATGCATGTTTAGTTGATATGAATAGATTATCATTCGATTTATGATCAATCACAAGCATGGGATGTAATGGTATGGTTGTTTACTTGAAAATCCACTAGTTATAATAGTGATTTTTGAGTGCAGGGTTAAAGAACGTAGGAAGGCTATGGACATGGCCATGCATGTCAGGGAAGAGGGAAGGGAGAATTTGCACCACATAGTAAGCAATGAGGTTTTGCGATAAAGTAATAGCGATGAGGATTGGAATGAAGTTTAATACAGCGATTCTGAAGATTTGAACTTGATTATGTTATGCCGTGTGAAGGAGGGAAAAGGGGGTCATTTTGTCAGTACTGATTCTACTTCAGGTAAACAAAGATATATAACACATATGACCTATTATGCATTTGACTACCAAATATGCATTTGACTACGATGGTAGGTAGTAGTAGCAAATGATGTAGGACTGCTGTGGATGAGAGCTGGATAGTGAAAGGGTCAATGCATGGTGGTCCCATAGATAGTACCATCATTTTGAGTTATCTTGGTCATGTAGCATTTCAACTGCGGGATGGTGAAAAGAGAGGTGTTCTAAAGTGCTAGAATAGATTTTTCTTTTATAAGAGGTTAAAAGGGTGGTACAAAAGATTGGAAGAGAAATTGTCGGAAGCTATTGAAATTATTGGACCCACAGGGCTAGCTCACCTTAGTTCCACAATGTTTGGTCACATTGATTATGCATTAGTTAGTGTGTTGGTAGCTTGATACTAACTCTTTTCACATGCCCTTTGGTAAGATAACAATCAAGTTGCATGATGTGTGGCATATCCTATGGATAATAGTGGACGGATGGATGATTTCTGCAGAGCCTATGAACAATGAGATATAGAATGAATGTATGGAGCTAATGTAGGTTGATAGGAATGAGCTGGTATCTAAACACTGGCATCACAGTTAAGTGTTGACCGATGCAATAATGAAATCATGCGGGGGGATAGGATTGCTAAGGTCCAAGGAAATAGCATGGATCTAGATTATGTTAGGATCAATGTTGTTTGTGGATAAAAGTGGAAATCATGTTAGATTATCATTGCTCCATGAAATGAAGAAAGACTTAGATGGTGTTAAATCGTATTCCTGGGGCGCTTCTACTCTAGCATATTTATATCGACAGCTAGGAGCCAGCAGAGTTGATTTTCAAGGTTTATCTGATTGCTTGACTCTATTACAAGCATGGATATACGAGTATTTTTCATCATTCTGTCCACATCTAGAACCGATGAACATAGAAAGCCAGATGCCTCATGCTTGTATGTGGACAAGCATATCAACGGACAAATATGATTCCCAGCTTCATTCATTCTGTATCTGCCTAGATAAGATGACTGCAGCCGAGGTATATTGCAATTATAATTATAAGAATGAGATTGTGTTTGTGTGGATTTGGTGAAAATAAAAAGTGAACGCATATTTAATGCAATCCACACTTTGCAGGTTACATGGTTGCGCTATGGGCTTAATCTAGCATCTTCTATGCCAAGGACCTTATTCACTAGCTGGAAATGTTTCCGAGATGTTGTTGAAACATATATACCCAGACAAGCGCTATGTCAACTTAGCTATGTCCAGTCCATTCTAGCAAACGTGCGCAGACCCTTGATTGTTGTTCATTGCAAGGAATCCAAGTTATATAAGGTTAGGCATGCTGCAGTAGTTGTAGTGGATGCATGGACATAGTTTCTTGATGCATATGTCTTGCCTATTAGTTAATATTACTCGAATCGTGAAGATCCATCCGCATGTGATGATAGGTACCTCGAATGGTACTTAACACATTCTCATCCTCGTATTTTAGATGATGAATCAATAATACCACCATGATCGAACATTGAATACGTAAGTTCATTAACAAGATCTCCATATATCATGCGGATTATCTCAATACATAGTATACATTTAACTATGTGCACTTGGTTTCCTTGTAGTGGGTTAGTCGGCTAAGGAATATATGCCACAACATACTTGCGGAAATAGGTGCAGAAAGGCTATGAAGCATGCAGCATTGATGGCAAAGTTCATGAAGGATTGGCATTTGGCCAACTAATGTATTTCGTTGTTATTGGTGTTTGTTTTTTTGATTCTTTTCACATTACAATAAGACCATTCTTTCCTGTACCATTACGTATTAATTTTTAATTTCATGTATAGCTAAATGACAATCATAGATATATTATTTACCGTTAGTGCTGGCTTTGTAAATATAATGGGGGTTAGATGAGTCCAATACTTGTTGACAATACAGTAATATTGAAACAAACCAGACAGAAAATCAAGTTGCCAATATATTCACAAAAGGCAGCCATTTTATTGAATAAAATCATCTTATTTATGCTGCAATTTTCTTCCAGTTAACCTACACACATTCCTTCTATTTTTCTGCTCTTTGTTTAGCAAACTATACAAATAATAAATCCTAATTTACAGATCTAGCTCGGTAAAATATTCTCGATGAAATATTTCTACAGCCATACATTGTCGGAACCACCCAGTGCCAAGATGTGCAAATAAAAAATCTTGGGGAACCTGATGGTCAATGCCTTTTAGCATCGCAAAATGGTTCGCAAATAAGCAAATCCATGCACCACAATCATTCAAACCCTTCTCTTGTCGGGGAACATGAACATTCCTAGAACAAGTGATTCTCTTCCTTGCACCAGGCATATGCTTATAATATCCTGCAATCTCCATACCGATAGACATATTTTTAGCCACTTACCCATACGTTTGTCAAAAGTGTATGAAATTAGGCTATCGTACAAGTGCAGATGCATCTCTTCCAGCTCCAGAACCCTAAGTATCTAGTGATCCCTTGGGTAGTTTATTGGTATGAATACTCTCTTAACTTCCCACCATGGACGCATGTGTAATGACTGGCTGTTGATTCTCTCTGTATATACTTCGCTATCTGATAATTCCTTCAATAGAGGATCAGTCAACTTGTTCAGGATTATATCAACATTCAGTAATCCAAGGAATTCTACATCTATCATTGTCCAATCAGGATGAGGTTCAATTTGGGAGTAATACTATCTCAGAAGAGCGAGCCAAGCCAAAATGTGCTATTGATAACAAATGTTAGGCAATATTAATAAGCATTCAAGGAACATTGGTTGAAAATAGATAAGTAGAATACATTGGCTTATGTTATTTTCCACTAATTCCTAGTAGTGTCAACCAATTCGAACCACCCCACATATCCAGACTCTAATAAAGAGTACACAGGCCTTGAGTCATCAGGCTTGGCATTTCTCTTCCATCCAAAGTACTGATAAGTGTATAATTACACTTATTATCATGATATTTTAAATCATAAAACGATATGGTTTTGATTTATTTTATACTTCATATAAAAGATTTCATGTGGTATGTAGTTTTTTTTTATGCAAGTGCAGAAACTAGGTGAATCTTGGGAGTAAAAGGATTAAAGATGGAATTCTATGTAAAAAGAGTGAAAAAGGTGCAAAAAGATGTGTGGAATACAAGGATTTGGCTTAGGATCGAAGCTATCGAAGATTGGTAAAGTTGCAAGAAGAATTATGAAGAAAAGCATTGTTCACGATCGTGACACCCGTTAGTGGTCGGGACTTGTCATGCTTTGTAAGTAGAAAGTTATCAACCATTAGTCACGATTGTGACATGTGATTCGCGGTCGTGACTTGTGACGATTATTGGTCAACTCTTCTCAACTAGTAACCGCTAGATAAAAACGATCAACCGCCACCAACCGCCATGAACTACTAGATGAAAAGACACCTTGTGGAAGTCAACCAATCATGAAAAGTGCCTTTCTATTGTGGATAAGGATAAATCTTTGCATCCAATCAAAATGAAGTGATGCAACCTTTCGCTAATGGATACGACTCTTCGTTTGGATAGACGCAACCCTTTATACTCTATAAATAGGGTTCAAACTTAACCAATTCCATGCATAGTGGAATATGGATTGATGATGACATGCATAGTAGACGTGCGTGTATAGATATATAGAGAGTGAAAATTGTCTAGATTTCGCTATGTTCAAAGTTATAGCGAGAAAAATGTATAAGTGATTCGATACTTATTTCGATCACTAGATTTCTCCACTTATTCGAGTGATTGTTGTATGAGTGTAATTACAAAGCACTTATCAATAAAAGTTTTTATTCTTCAACATTCATTTGTTTGATATTCACAAAGAATAGCATACTAGCGGAGGTTCTGTACGAGTCGAGACCGGATTCAAAGTAGAAGCAAGAATTGTGGGAATTGATGACTCCCATTAAAAGAGTGGATACAATTTGATCAACTTTAGCTTTCACTTGCATACCTTACAACTTTACTTTGTTTTCTACTTATACTTTCTATTTCGAAGTTTATGATATGTCTATATGTCATAATGAGTATTTCGTCTTACGTCTCTTATATTAGTTAAGTTATATGCTTTCGAGTTAAATTTAAGAGTGATTTTGGGGTTAACAAGATTGTGTATAATCACTTGATCTATGATTATAATGCTATTTAGTGAGCCAACATTTTTTGGAGTGGTAACTTGCTAAATATGGCTATGTGAGAGCGACCCGTACTAAGCATAGTATTATTGTTATCTAGGTTTTTATAAGTGTCATAATTCGTTTACCCTAGATTTAGAAAAGTCATTTCATGTGTTTCTCTATGGTGAATTATTGAATATTTGAGTGTCTAGAACTGAGTTTGTTGAAGTTATCTAGTGTAAGAAATCTTCTTGATGATTTTGCATGTTTTTCTCTACTATACTTGTTCTTAGGAAATATCCATATAGTTTACATCTTCTCTAATCGGTTCATGCATCTTTCTATTCATCAGTCTATTATCCACTCCATCCGAAACCCTCACAAATTATCTTATTTCTTTTGTTCCATAACTCTAATTGGTCTTAAGAACCGAATTCCTTCCCTATGGGATCGATATCTTTTAAAACTACATAAAAACTTTATACTTGTAGTTGTCACCATTTTTCTATTTCATAAGCGGTATTAACAACAACTGTTCGCATTTTGAACTGTTATCTTATCAGTAAGAAAGTGGGGAACAAGGTTTTTGGCTTCATCACCGAATATAAGCCCTCTAAATTATATAGTCAAAACCTTGCGATCAAGTTTTTAGCGCCGCTGCAGGGGAAGGCAAGTGCGTTTTAGAGATCAAATTACTGGAGAACGGGAAATTATATTTATATGTCAATTAGATTTATTTATTTTTATTTTTGATTTTAAGTATTTATATTTTGTTACAAACATATTTTTCTTGCTTATTCATTGAGTTTTCTTTCTAGCGTGTGCATGCCAAGTACGCGTAGTTCGCTAGAAATTTTGGCATCTTTCGAATCAGAAATATAACTATTTGGTAAGAGCAGAAACCCTATGTTTTTAAGTTAAGTGTTATTTTAAAATAAAAAGAAAAGTGAAAAAATTTTGGATTTTAAACAATTCATGATTGTGACTTATATCACGCTCGTGAATTAAGTTGTCAAAACATTCTATTTCGGTAAGGAGAAAGTCACGATCGCGACTGTCTTTCACGATCGCGACTGGTGCAATTTCACAGGAGTTATTACTGTATCAGCTCTATTTTCTAACTGTTATAATTAAATATATCCATTGAAAATGCCATAATTACCCAATTTCCTATATATATAACTATTTTCCTAAGTGTTTTTCACAAATCAAACACTCTTTTATCCAAATACAATCTCTTTTCAAAGCATTTTCTCTGTTTTACCCAAATAAAAATACAAATCTTTCTTTCAAACTCTTGAATTCAATGGCTCCCAAGAAATCAGCAACAACTAAGGGGAAGAACAAATTGGTCAACCAACAAGTCAAGTATGGATGCCCTTTTCGAATTTATAGTGAAGAAAAAGTTGAAAGATACTTAATGATCAAAAACTTTGATATCCAAGGTACACTTTTCTACGATCCTACTTTTGCAATTGATGCTGGAATTCATGCAGAAGTAGAAGAGTATTTTTCATTATTTGGATTGGAGAAATTTGTGAACATGCATTTTCCATTTATCGAGGGATGGGTCCTTGAGTTTTTGGTTACTGTTACGCAGGATGGGAACTTTTTGAAGAGGAAATTCAGGAATGAAGGAGAGGAGTATAAGTTTACCTTAATGGATTTGATTAAGTGGTTTAGTCTAGGAGAAACTTATGAAGAGATTGAAAAGGAAGAAGATTATGATTTAACGAATGTATGGACAGAGTTAACGGGATTTGGATCGATATGATGTCAAAAACTTGTCCAACAAGAACATTCAGAGCAACAGTCTTCTATACCTTCACAATTTATTTCTCAAAGTCTTTTCTTCTGACACGAAACTACTAAAGTGTCAATGAAAGACTTGGTTATATTGGAGTGCACAGTTTTGCAGTTACGGCCAAAGTTTTCGATGTATATATTGGAGTCCATCACTAGTCTTACTACACATAAAAAAGGCTAGAGTTAGAGGTGCAAATATGATTTGCAGGATTATTTTGGGTGCGAAGAACCAACTACCATATCAATATAGTCCAAGTGAGAATTTTAACTTTATGGGAGGAGTATATATGAAGAGAGTAGGAATAGTTAAAGAAGAACAAGGAAAATTTACATTTTTGCCATATGGAGTAAGGGTTAGAAAGCTGAGACTAACAGAATAATCTACTTCTCGAGAGAATCAACCTGACGAAGGAATTGAGGAAGTTCTAGTAGGAAGTAGTGAAGCACAACAAACCTCCGGGAGTACAAATGAAGATACTTGGAGAGGAAAGTTTGTCAATGATGTCAACAAAGCTTGTCTTGATATCGCTTCTATACAGCATGATGTGCATCAACTTACACAATCCAACATTTCTTTGAATTGTAAGTTGAATTCATACTTCAAGATGAAGAATTTAGTTATCTCACCAAGTCCCCTAGATTCAAGTTCGGATGATTAAAACGAGTTCAATTTCTTTTTCTTTTATTTTCTTTTCATTTATGTGTGATTAGTTTAGTTTTTAGTTTTTAATAAAGTATCTTACAATGAGGGTATTGTGTTCTTTAGTGTGGGGGGCACTTATATAACATCCAAAAAAATCGAATAAATTAAAAAATTGAAGAATGAAAAGTTTTTCTTGATTTTTTGTTATTTATACTTTATCCATACCTATACAATACTAACATATGTTCCAAGGTTATTGTGAGTGTTAGGTATTACAAGTTTGATGTTAGTGCAAACTTCGAACAAAATGTTTCGATTTTGAGCGCACATTGAGAGTGTGAGCACTTCCTAGCATAACATTTAGCATTTGGCAAGGATGAGTTGTGACTAACATTCGAAAGCAACATTCCAAGTAAGTTTTGATATATATTTCAATGCAACATGAATTAGTATAAGTTATATAGTTTTAGTTTAATGCTACCGATAAGTTAGTAGTGGAGTAATATCTAGTAGTGTTCTTACTATAAGTTTTATATGCTATTCTCGAATATGTCCTATAAGTATTGATTATGTTTAAAGTGATGGGAAACTATAGCCATAATACTTTGAAGTGATCAATAAAGGATGAGGGTATTAAGAGAGAAAAAATCAAAAGAAAGAGAAGATAACCAATGAGTGATGCAAAAGGTGAGGAATGGTACGAAGCAGAAACTACAACCATTCAATGAGTGAAAAAAAAGAAAAAGTAGCATAGCACGAAAAATGGGTGCAAAGTACGAATCTATGCTTAAAAAACATATGCTTAAAAGAAAAAAAATGAGAGAAAGTGGTATGGAGCAAAAAATGCAACCACTAAAAAAAGGGGAGAGTGGTATGGAGGATAAAATGCAACCACTGAGAGTGTTTTAGCATCCTAGGTTACCTAAAAATGCCTTGAGATCAATCTTTTCAAAGTGTCTTCACTTTGTTCTTTATACTTTATACTATGCTTAAGAGAAAGAAATATTTGAGTGAGCATAAAAAGCTTATATGAAAACGCGATTAGGTTGACCCTCCATTAAAAGCAAAGGTATGCAACTGAACTATATAAATTGCACATTACTAATTTGTAGGAAATTTCAAACTTTTACTTGAACTTTATGCAACGTGGGAATGTGGTACTCACTACAATAGATTTTCACCAAATGAAGTACGAACTTGAATACTATTTTATACACTTTTGTTGTATTTACCTTGAGGACAAGGCAAAAGTTAAGTGTGAGGGTGTGATAAGTGTATAATTACACTTATTATCAAGATATTTTCAATCATAAAACGATATAGTTTTGATTCATTTTGTACTTCATATGAAAGAGTTCACGTGGTATGTAGTTGTTTTTTATGCAAGTGCAGAAACTAGGTGAATCTTGGGAGTAAAATGATCAAAGGTGGAATTCTATGGAAAAATAGTGAAAAAGGTGCAAAAAGATGCGTGGAACACAAGGATTTTGCTTAGGATCGAAGCTGTCGAAGATCAGTAAAGTTGCAAGAAGAATTATGAAGAAAATCATTGTTCATGATCGTGACACCCGTTCGCGGTCGCAACTTATCATGCTTTGTAAGAAGAAAGTTGTCAACCATTAGTCATGATTGTGACATGTGATTCGCGGTCGTGACTTGTGATGATTATTGGTCAACTCTTCTCAAGTACCAACTACCGAACGATCAACCGCCACCAACTGCGATCAACTACCAGATGAAAAGACACCTTTTTGAAGTTAACCAATCATGATAAGGTGCCTTTCCATTATGGATAAGGATAAATCTTTGCATCCAATCACAATGAAGTGATGCAACCTTTCGCCAATGGACATGACTCTTCGTTTGGATAGACACAACCCTTTGTACTCTATAAATAGTGTTCAAACTTTACCAATTTCATGCATAGTGGCATATGGATTGATGATGACATGCATGGTAGACGTGTGTGTATAGATAGAGAGTGAAAATTGTCTAGATTTCGCTACGTTCAAAGTTATAGTGAGAAAAATGTATAAATGATTCGATACTTATTTCGATCACTAGATTTCTCCACTTATTCGAGTGACTGTTGTATGAGTGTAATTGCAAAGCACTTATCAATAAAAGCTTTTGTTCTTCAACATTCATTTGTTCGATATTCACAAAGAATAGCATCCTAGAGGAGGTTTTGTATGAGTCGAGACCGGATTCAAAGTAAACGTAGGAATTGAGGGAATTGACAACTCTCATTAAAAGAGTGGATACGGTTTGATCAACTTTAGCTTTCACTTGCATACCTTACAACTTTATTTTCTACTTATACTTTCCATTTCAAAGTTTATGATATGTCTATGTGTCATAATGAGTATTTTGTCTTGCGTCTCTTATATTAATTAAGTTATATGCTTTCGAGTTAACTTTAAGAGTGATTTCGGGGTCAACAAGATTATGTTTAATCACTGGTTCTATGATTATAAAGCTGTTTAGTGAGCCAATATTTTTGGAGTGGTAACTTGCTAAATATGGCTATGTGAGAGCAACTCCTATTAAGCATAGTAATATTGTTATCCAGGTTCTTATAAGTGTCATAATTCATTTACCCTATATTTAGAAAAGTCAGTTCATGTGTTGCTCTGCAGTGAATTATTGAATATTTGAGAGTCTAGAACCGAGTTTATTGAAGTTATCTAGCGTAAGAAATCTTCTTGATGATTTTGCATGTTTTTCTCTACTATGTTCTTAGGGAATATATATATGGTTTACATCTTCTCTAATCTATTCATGCATCTGTCTATTCATCAGTCCATTATCCAATCCATCCAAAACCCTTACAAGTTATCTTATTTCTTTTGCTCTGCATCTCTAGTTGGTCTTAAGAACCAAATTCCTTCCTTGTGGGATCGATATCTTTTAAAATTCATCGAAACTGTATGCTTGCAGTGGTCACCATTTTTCTATTTGATAAGCGGTATTGACAACTGATAAGTGTATAGTTACACTTATTATCATGATATTTTCAATTATAAAATGATATGGTTTTTAGTCATTTTATAATTCAGATAAAAGATTTCATGTGGTATGTAGTTGTTTTTTATGCAAGTGCAGAAACTAGGTGAATCTTGGGAGTGAAATGATCAAAAGTGGAATTCTATGTAAAAAGAGTGGAAAAGGTGCAAAAAGATGTGTGGAATACAAGGATTTGGCTTAGGATCGAAGTTGTTAAAGATCGGCAAAGTTGTAAAGAAGAATCATGGAGAAGGAACTTTTTACGATCATGTCACCTATTCACGGTCATGACTTGTTACTCTTCAAAAATAGAAAATTGCCAACCAATGTTCACGATCACGATAATGGATTCGTGGTCGCGACTTGTGACGGTTATTGGTTAACTCTTCTCAACTGCCAACCGCTGGATAAAAAAGATCAACTCCCATCAACCACCATCAACTACTAAAGAAAAAGACACCTTTTAGAAGTCAACCAATCATGAAAAGGTGCTTATCCATTATGGATAAGGATAAGACTTTGCATCTAATCACAATGAAGTGATACAATTGATAAGTGTATAATTACACTTATTATCACTATAACTTTACACATTAAACACTATAGTTTAAGTCATTTTTATACTTCATATCAAAGATTTCAAGTGGTATGTAGTTGTTTTTTATGCAAATGTAGGTACTAGGTAAATCTTGGGAGTAAAATGATTAAAGTTGGAAATATATGAAACAAGAGTGAAAAAGGTGCAAAAAGATGTGTGGAACTTAAGGATTTGGCTTAGGATCGAAGCTGTCGAAGATAGGTAAAGTTATAAGAAGGATTCTGAAGAAAAACACAATTCACGGTCGCGATAACTATTCGTGGTCGTGACTTAGTATTCTTCATAACAGAAAATTAGAACCAAGTATTCAAGATCGTAACATGTACTTCGAGGTCACGACATTGATGGTTTTTGGTCAACTCTTCTTAACTACCAACCTCCAGATAAGTATGATCAACCACCATCAACTAACAAATGAAAAGACACCTTTTGGAAGTGAACCAATCATGAAAAGGTGCCTTTCCATTATGGATAAGGATAAAGCTTCTCATCCAATCACAATGAAGTGATGTAATCTTTCGCCAATGGACATGACTCTTCATTTGGATAGACGCAACCCTTCGTACTCTATAAATAGGGCTTCAAACTCACCAATTTCAGGTAGAATCAAGGGGTGGAAAAATAGTTCATAGTGTGTGCATAAACAGAGAGTAAAAATTTCTAGTTTTCGCTACGTTCATAATGTTAGCAAGAAAATGTATAAGTGATTCGAACCCTATTTCGATCACTAGATTTCTCTACATATTCAATCGATTGTTGTATAAGTGTACTTGCAAATAACTTATCAATAAAAGTTTTCGTTCTTCAATATTCGTTTATTCGATATTCACAAAGAATAGCATCCTAGCGGAGGTTCTGTACGAGTCGAGATCGAATTCAAAGTAGACGCAAGCATTGCGGGAGTTGATGACTCCTATTAAAGAGTGGATACGGTTGATCAACTTTAGCTTTCACTTGCCAACCTTACAACTTTACTTTGTTTTCTACTTATACTTTTTATTTCGTAGTTTATGATATGTCTATGTGTCATAATGTGTATTTCGTGTTGAGGCTTTTATATTAATCAAGTTATATGCTTTTGAGTTAACTTTCAAAGTCATTTCGAGCTTAACGAGATTGTGTATACTCACTGGATCTGTGATAATAACATTGTTTAGTGAGCCAACATTTTTGGAATGGTAACTTGCTAAATATGGCTATGTGAGAGCGACCCGTACTAAGCATAATATTATTGTTATCCAAGTTTATATAATCATCTTAATTCGTTTGCACTAGATTTAGAAAAGTTATTTCATGTGTTTCTCTGCGATGAATAATTGAATATCTGAGTGTTTAGAACCGAGTTTATTAAATTAGTCTAGTATACGTAATATCTTTGATGATTTTGAATGTTTTCTTTGCTATACTTGTTCGTAGGGAATATCTATATACTTTTATCTTTTCTAATCTTTCATACATTTGTCTATCCATCCATCATTCCAATCCTCCAAACTAAATTACATTATTTTCTTTTGTTCCATTCCTCTTGTTAATCTTTAGAGCTGGTTCCTTCCTTGCAGGTTTGATATCTTTTAAAACTACATCGCAACTGTATATTTGGAGCAATCATCATTTTTCTATTTGATAAGTGTTATTGACAACACTTGTACTTTAACGCAAGAAACTCGCAAACAAGTTTTTGGTACCATTACCGGGGGATAATTCTTTCAAAATGAGTGAAGCTAAAATCTTGCGAACAAGTTATTAAACTTATCAGTAGAAAAGTGGCGAACAAGTTTTTGGCGCTGTTACCGGGGAAGGGCAAGTGCGTTCTAGAGATCTAATTATTGAAAGGCACGATACGTTTATACATTTTAATATTTTGTTTTTATTTTATTTTATAGTTAATTATTTTTGTTTTGAGTCAAAATGTTTGCTAACATACATTAGGATAAGTTTTATGGTGATTACATGATTGATAACTTAATTGATACATATGCAAATGAAATTTATCTTGTTACTTCTTTTGAAGAGTCAACATCTGAATCCCTTGAAAATTTAGAATATTCCTCTGAAACTGAAAAACTAGCTATAGAAGATGATCCTATACCACCTTCTATAGATAAACCACCCTTATACCACCTTCTATAGATAAACCACCCGTAGTAGAATTGAAGCAATTGCCTATTCATTTGAAGTATGCATTTTTAGGAAGCAATAATACCCTACCCATTATCATTTCTAGTAAGTTATCTAGTTTGTAGGAAGAAGCATTATTAGAGACAATAAAGGGTAGAATAAGAAGTATTGGATGGCAAATTTCCGATATTAGAGGAATTAGTCCTACTATAGTAATGCATTCATTAATTTAGAGAATGAAAGTAAATCTAGAGTAGAGAGGCAGAGAAGATTAAATCCTCACATGAAGGAAGTTGTTAAGAAGGAAATCATTAAGTTACTAGATACAGGAATTATCTATCCAATTTCAGATAGTGAGTAGGTCAGCCCTGTTCAATGTGTTCCGACAAAAGGAGGTATTACTATAGTTCAGAATGAAAAAGGTAACTTAGTTCCTACTAGGATAACAACTGGATGGAGAGTTTGCATAGACTACAAAAATGCAGCCACTAGGAAAGACCATTTCCCTTTACCATTTGTTGATAAAATGTTAGAAAGGATATCAGGTCATGCATTTTACTATTTTCTAGATGGATTCTCTGGGTATTTTCAAATTCATATTAGACTAGATGACCAGGACAAAACCACTTTTACATGTCCATATGGCACATTTGCTTATAGAAGAATGCCTTTCGGTTTATGCAATGCTCCAGCTACTTTTCAAAGGTGTGTTTCCGCTATTTTTAGTAAGTATGTGGAGTATATTATGGAAGTTTTCATTGATGATTTCTCAGTATGTGGAGATTCTTTTGAGAAATGTCTAGAGAATTTGGATAAAGTGCTTGCTAGATGTGAAGAAATTAATTTGGTGTTGAATTGGGAGAAATGTCATTTTATGGTTAATGAAGTATACTATTAGGTCATAAGATAGATGAGAAAGAATTCATGTTGATATAGTAAAAACCAAGATCATTGAGAAATTACCTCCTCCCATAAATGTTAAGGGAATAAGATCATTTCTAGGCCATGCTGGATTTTATAGAAGGTTTATTAAATATTTTTCGGTTATAGCTAAACCTTTAACTAATTTATTAGTTAAAGATGTGAAGTTTGAATTCTCCGATGACTGTTTAAAAGCCTTCAAAACTTTAAAACAGGCATTAGTTTTGACGCCCATAATTGTCAAACCAAATTGGTATCTGCCATTTGAATTGATGTGTGATGCTAGTGATATAGTTGTAGGTTGTGTATTAGGACAAAGGTATGAAAAGAGTTTGCATGCAATTTACTATGCAAGTCATACTTTATCTTCTACACAATACAATTACACTACCATTGAAAAAGAGATGTTGGTAGTCGTATATGCATGTGACAAGTTTAGATCATATTTGATAGGGTCTAAAGTAATAGTTTACACTGATCATGCTACTTTAAGATATTTGTTTACTAAGAATGATGCCAAACCTAGATTAATTAGGTGGATCCTTCTTTTACAAGAGTTTGACATAGAAATAAGGGACAAGAAAGGAAGTGAGAATACCATAGTTGATCACTTATCTCGTCTAGAAGATGATAAGGGACCTATAGGTGAAACTAGTGAAATTATTGAACTTTTTCCCGATGAAAATCTAATGTTTGTTAAACATACTGTTAGTCCATTGTATGCTGACTATGCAAATTATTTGGTAATTCATACTTTACCCTTTGATTTAGATTCTAATGGTAAGAAGAAATTTCTTAAAGATATTATATCATTTATGTGGGATGATCCTTATTTGTTTAAGGTATGTGTCGACAATATTATTCACAGTTGTATAGATGATACTAACTTTTCTTTAGTTTTAAGTCATTGCCATAGTAGCAAATATGGAGGACATTTAGGACCAGCAAAAATCGTTGCTAAAGTCTTAGAGAGTAGATTTTATTGGCCAACATTATTCAAGGATGCTAGAGATTTTGTTCAGAATTGTGATAATTGTCAGAGAACAGGAAATATAAGTTAAAGAGATGAGATGCCATTGAAAAACATCTTAGAAGTAGAGCTTTTTGATGCTTGGGGTATAGATTTCACGGGACCATTTCGTACATCTAATGGTAATAATTACATTCTGGTTGCAGTTGATTATGTTTCAAAATGGGTTGAGGCTAACACATATAGTAAGAATGATGCTAGAGTAGTTGCTAAGTTTCTTAAGCAATTATTTAGTAGATTTGGAGTTCCTAGGACCATTATTAGTGATGGAGGTTCACATTTCATCAATAAAACTTTTGAAAGCTTGATACAAAAGTATGGAGTACATCATAGGATTACTACCCCATATCACCCTCAGACTAGGGATCAAGTAGAAGTTTCTAATCAAGAAATTAAGTGGATTCTTGAAAAGACTGTCTTGAATTCTAGGAAGGATTGGTCTACTAAGTTGAATGATGCATTATGGGATTACAGAACAGCTTTTAAGACACCTATTGGTATGACTCCCTATAAGTTGGTTTATGGAAAGGCTTGTCATTTACCAGTAGAATTAGAGCATAAGGCTTTATGGGCTTTGAAGAATTTGAATATGGATTTACACAAAGCTAGTGACAGAAGAAAGTTGGATTTAAATGAGTTAGAAGAACTACGTTTGTCATCATATGAAAATGCAAAGATCGATAAAGAGAAGATAAAATGGTGGCACGATGCAAAAATACGGGACAAGAAGTTTAAGGTCGGGGATAGAGTTCTATTGTATAATTCCAGGCTTCGTTTGTTTCCTGGAAAACTCAAATCTCATTGGAAAGGACCCTATGAAGTTATTCAAGTGTTTGATAATGTAGCTTTGGAATTGAAATCCGAACATGGAGAAATATTCCGAGCCAATGGTCAACGATGCAAACCTTATCTTGAAAATAAATTTGAACAATAAGACTTTGATGTTCAATTGCTATCTTCACCATGATTACTCAAGGTATAAATAGTAAATATTTATCATTTGTATTTAACAAAGTTTGTTTCTGTTTCTAAGTTTTTATAGGTACAAGTCTAAAATTGAAGAAATTTGAAGAAATAAGAATATCACGATCGCAACATTCTACTCACGATCATGACAATTTGCAATCAAAACTTTCTATTTCTACCATGAGGAAAGTCACGATCGCGACTGGCCTTCGTGATAGCGACACTGGCAAATTATAACCGTTACAAATCATGAACTAACACGTGACAGATGGCTAAAACCACTATTAACGGCTAGATTTTGCTTAAATAGCTATTTTGTTAATTATGACCAATTAGAGACCTCTTAAATCTCTATGAATAGGTCTAAGTTGAACCATAGCCACCACACCTTTCAAATTGCTTACAAATTCTTTGAAATTCTTCATCTTCAATCTTCTACATTCAAAACCTTTCCAAAACTTTACTTCGACCAATATGCCTTGTGTAAAGGTAGCCGCAAATAGAAGAGGAAGCCAAACGTACTAAGAGGAGTATGATTGTCCTTTCCCTTTAAGGACAAGAGAAAGAAGGCAAGCATTTTCAAAAGCTAAACAAATTGGATATCACGGGGATGATATTCCTAGATCTGGTTTTCTTGGAAATAATGAATCTCCATAAAGAGATGGAGGTTTATCTTTCGGATCTTAGACTCACAAAGTTTATCGATTTACGCTTTTCACAAAATCGAGATTGGATTCTCGAATGTGTAGTAACATTCGATTATGAAGATTTAAGGAAGAGGGCTATTCAATTTCGTAATCAAGGATAATAATACATCGTTACAAGAGAGATGATGGGTGAATGGTTGGGATTCGAGATTGTTAATTCATCGAGCATTACGGATTCTTTTCAACCAAATCAAGTTTGGGCTGAATTATCGGGTAAGAGAGTCTTCGACCCCAAAAATTCTCCTAATAAACTTATTAAGGATGAGTGCATTCTTCTTCTCTACAAATACCTTTCCATTTCGGTATTTTGTAGTAGAGAACATAAAAGTTAAAAAGAAATATTTGCTTGTTCTTTCCTGCGCTTTGATGAGGCAAAAAGCGGAATTCGTGGATATCATATGGGATATTATGAAGAAGAACTCTACTAGCATGATAAACAAGATTGGAGAGATAGAAATTATCACCGCTATAATCTTGGGCGCAAGAGGTGAAGACCCTATATCCAACAACTGGGTGAGTATTTTTGCTATATGGATGGGACTTATTTGAAGAATATAGGACTTCTTCAAGAGAATGATGGTGTATATTCTTTCTACTCCTATTCCAACCACAACAAGAAGCTAAACTTGGCTCATGAAGATTCTTCCATCGAACCATCAAATCCAACCATTAGCCGTCGACATGGGAAAGCTTCGATGATCGAAGAAGAAGACGAGGCTCCGGAAGATTGGAAGGTGAGCATGCAACAAAAATTAGACAATTGCCAAGCGGAACTT
>CATIWQ010640365.1:0-12774 GCA_949673415.1 Euphorbia schlechtendalii
CTGTTATCTTTGTATAAAGTCCACATTAATCGGTTTATCATAGTGGGAAAAACCAATTGAATGAATCTTTAGCGGCTTGGTGTCCGGGGTCCTACGGGTCACACACTTTGAGGAGCTATGAACAAAGCTAAAGTATTCTCAGACTGGGTTTGAACTAAAATGTATTAAATTTGAAAATTACATGTTCGATTAGATCGGAAGATATATGGACAAAGAGAGAATGGTATTTAGTATTTATATATTAAATAGTTTTTTGAAAACTATTTAATTTAAATATTATATATGTAAAGGGGTTGTTTTCTTTTTAGTATTTAATAAATAAATATTTTTGGAAAATATTTAAATTAAATATTAAAAATAAAAAAAAAGGAAAAGGGTGGTAACTTGCGGCAGCATTGTGCTGCCGCAAGTCCCAACCGTTGGCTAGGCATCCCAGCCAACGGCTGGGAATAAGCCCAGCTCAGCGGTTGGGCTGGCCCCTTTTACAAGGTAGCTGGGCTGCCTTGTAAAAGGACCCGCGGGTTGACCCACGGGTCTAGTCTGACCCACAGGTCAACCGGCCTAGCAATGGGATTTTTGTTTATCCCACATTGCTAGTTTATGTTTTGTTCCTTTCTTTTTTTTGTACAAATAACCCCTCCATTTCTCTTTTCTTTTACACCAAAATTTTCAAGTTCTTTAACTTGCAAAATTATTTTTTTCCAATTATTTTTCTTGGAGAAAAATTTATTTTTCAATCTACGTGATTGAGAAATTTTGAAAATATTTTCACACTGAAAATATTATCTCTAGTATAAATTTTAGTTTCGATTTTGGGTTGGCTAGCACCGACTTAATTTTGGAGAGTTCTACCTCTAGGAGGTAATTTTGTTCGTGGTTCTCGTGTGGATACTGTAGAGATTATTCAAGCAAGGATTGACTAGTGTTTGCTACAATACTAGTGTGGGCTTAGACTAAAGATGAAGGAGATCGGCATTCGGGTAAATTTTCCTTTTCTTCTTTATTTAATTGTTTATTATTTATTTAGAATAATGCATAGTTAGTTATGTTATAAATTAGGATTTTCCTAGATTTATTTTATGAACTTTGCATGCTTAGTTATAATTTTAAATTAAGTTTTACTTAGATTTAATTTAAGAACTAAGTTAGTAATTGTTATACTTAGTTAGGAACTAAGTTAGGAATTACTATATTCTAAATATTTAATTGACATTACCTACATGCTTTTATTTTGATTATGCATCTTAAGGAATCTTGGGAGTTAGGAAAATTTTTAATTTCCACTACGTGTGCTAGACATATCTAGACGTATATTTTCCTTTCAGAAATTGTCTCATTCCAACGGCTAGATATCAATGAAGTTTTGCTCCATAGTTATTAATTCATCAAAATTTTGAAATTCGCCTCCGGATATTCATCAAGGCTTGCCCCACCTCAATTCTCAATTAAAGATACGCCATTAACTGCTTCTGTACTATTTAAAAGAATGAGAAATAATGTTGGGAATGAAATATTTCGGTTAGTCGTCATGTCTTATTCATCGTTTACATCAACAAGTCCATCAATTTATTAGTAATATATATGATAGATACATATAGTTTTGATGGGTATAAATAGATGATTATGTATTAATAATTAAAAAGATGATAGGAGTGTGAATAATTGTTCTGCGTTAATTTCATAAAAGGCTAATGTGGGGTGGACTGCATCCCAAAATACATATTTGGATGGGTCTGCACATGTTTCTATTGGCTCTCGGCATGTATCTCCATATTCGAAAAGACCTGTTCCGCAACATCCCCTCGACACTACTTCGAATCCTAAATTCAAACAAATCACAGACAAAACTAATTAATAAACATAAATTTTGAAGAAAAAAAATAATAATTTATGTTGTTTGAATATGATATGTTTTAGCCATTTGGCTAATTTAATCCAATGTTTTTATTGAAAGGAAATTCAAAAGAGGCATATGGTCATTCCCAGCCACATTGCAAGTGGAAACCGAAAGTAATTTTAAAAATTATTTTTGCAATAATATGACCCGGGTAAAGCAATAAAAAGGGCCAAAATGTCCATTTATACACCAAAAATATTATATATAAATTGACTGAAAAAATTGTGATTAAATTAAAAATATAAAATGATTTTTTGCTTACCATATTTAGCTGGTTGATTGATTGCATCCAGTAAGGGACTATAAGCATCAAAATAGAGAACCTTAAAATTTGGTAGGTCAGCCACTAATTTAGAGATTAATGCCTGAAGCTTTTGATTGTAGATAATACTATCGTTATTCTGGTTTTGGATACAGGTCCGGTTAATTTCTGTGAAGCCGACTAGTGCCGTTATTTGTGCCGGCAAACATCCGATCGGAGGCAGACCTATCACCACAATTCTTCTTGCTCCAATTTTGTATAGCCTCTGTATCAATTAACAATCATTCAATTGAATATATATTCCCTTCAATATTTTTTAGTGTTGTTTTAGCCTTTTCATCTGGTAATTCAAATTACTAATTTTTTCTTTAATCTAATTTATCCCTTTATTATTTAGAATGTAATTTAAGTATGGAATAAATTATAAGTTGATAGTTAAGAAGAAATCGATTAGTTTTTTTAAAATTTAAGGTTAATAAAGCTTTTAATTCTTTCTCTAATCTATTAGCATCTGGAAGACTAACACCGAAATGTAATGGCAAGTCAAACCATTTATGACATGCAAAACACATGTTATGTTCTTCATTGATTGGAGTTCATGTGGTGTTGTGTTAGCTATTATAAATAGACTTTATGAACCCCCAAAGTACAAGTGAATTTATTGATTTAAGTTGAAGTTTTGGCCACCACATATACAGAAACTTAAATTTTTAGTGACCATCAATATAAATTACACTACGTACTATGCACTAATCTTATTTGGCTAACAATGCTACAGGAAAATTTCTAGCTTCGTTTTAAGACCGTTATATGAGATGTTGAGACATCGAACGTATCAATCATCCAATGTTGTAACAACATAATATTCTAGCCAAAATTGTAATCTAATTGAAAACTACCAATTCAGCTTTATACTAATAGACCCTAGATAAGTAAGTAACGAGAAATGACTCCATATAGCATAATTTTACCTCTTAATTAGTTTAATTACCATAAACCTACATTATTAAAGGTAAATAGGTATGCTTTCATATATTTAAAAACAACAAATAAAAAAAATACTAACCTTGATGGCATCTTCAAGTTTCATCAGCACAAAATCTTGGTAGCCAGAAATATTAAACTGCATTGATCTTTCATCCAAATTATAAAAATTTGCAAAGTCATTAGCCCCAATGGCGACAATATATAAAGCAGTTTCAACAATATATTTAGCTTTCTTTTCACCAACAAGTTTTTTCATTTTTAGCAAAGCTTTATTAAACAAACCAATTTGAGTAGGCAAAGTAAGAGCATTATTGGACACCCTTTCAGCTATTAAAGGGTCTAATCCGGAGCCGCTCGAAGCAAAACTTACTCCACTTAGTAGTTCTTGGTCATTGGACAATGAACGATTAAGATAAGGCGGAATCAACTCTTTTATCCCGTTTTTAGATGCTAATAAATCTATTGGAAGCTTTCCGTTACTAAATCTTCCTGTAGGTTCTTGATTGGGAAAATCTCGGCCATATGGTTGAAAATTAGAAAGAGTAGTAGTGAGAAGAAAATTGTTGTTACCCGTATCGGCTGTTGAATCTCCAAACCCAAAAATAGCTTGAATTTTTGAAGAGGCAGCAATGGTTGTTAATGAAAGTAAAGGAGCAATGGAGAATAAAACGGAAATGATTGTGGTGGTTTTAGGTTCCATGGGTTGTTACTTTGTTTGTGTTTATGTTCTGAAAACAAAAAATAAGTTTGGTGGATTTAGGGTGGATACATCATATATTTATATTAAATTATATATAAAGGTAAAGGCAGTGTTTTAAAAAGCGCTACGCACTAGTAGAGCGGCCGAAGCTGAATCGCAGACTGAAACGTTAATTGGCAAGGTTTAGACGCTAGGCTAATTGACAAGGTTTAGACGCTAGGCGTAGTCGAGCAGTGACCCTCAAAGGCGGGGACTTTCAAAACAGTAAGGGTAGACAAAACACATAATTAGTGTACTCATATTAAAGTATTCACAAATCATTCTACAAGTAATAATTGGATGGAAATGTACGAGGAGTACATTAGAGGCAACTCATGTTTGACTATCACTAAATACATTTCTATGAATGGTGGAGTCTTAGGCCCTGTTCTCTTCAATTTTTTAAAACTGAACTGAACTTAACTTAACTTAACTGAATTGAACTTATTTTAGTGTAAATTTATAACCACACAGAGCTGAATTTAATTGAACTTAACTTAACTAAACTTAACTTAACTGAACGTAATTGAATTGTAGTTGAAGAGAACAGAACCTTAAACTATGTCTTTTCAAGAAAATGCAAGAACATATTTTTTTTTTAAATAATCATGAAAACGTAGTTTTGTAGCTACGAATAACACCTCAAATATGCTTTTATAATTTTATATCAAATTTGCAATATCCATAAACAAAGTTACGGATGGAAATTGTCTCATTCCAACGGATAGAAGCCATTGAAGTTTTGCTCCTTCTCATTATTTCATCAAAATTTTGAAATTCGCTGGATATTCATCGAGGCTTGCCAACCTCAATTCTCATCCTATCAATGTACACTGGCAATGTATATATGTCAAATACATTGACACATGGTCCATAATTTTCGCCAAGTTATTTTAATTTTAGCAACTAATAAAACTACACGGATTATATAAAAAAAGGGTAAATTTAAAAAAAAGTTTCATGTGGTTTGAGCCATTTTAAAAAAGGAATGGGTCTCAAGAGGGGGTTTAAGAAATTTTACCATTATCAAATAAAGGGTTTTTTGGTTGACCTTGTCAAAAACGCTTACGTGGCCAGGGGTAGAAGGGGAAAGTCAACTTTTTTGGCTCACTATAAAAGCCAACTTTTTCTCTGACTAAAACTCTTCCCCCAAATCGTTGTTGAATAAAATTTTCCCCCTTAATTTTTTCCTTTTCTACTCAATCTCATCTTAATTTCTTCTCAATTTCCTGTGAAATCTCTTCTTCTCTCTTATTCTAAGTGTTTAATTTCGAAACTTTGCAAAATTCGTGAAACCCTAAACATGAGTTCATCATCACAATCGGTTAACATCAAACAACAGAAGATGGAATGCTATTGTGGTATTGAATCTCAGTTGCGCTCCGCTTGGAAAACTGATAATATGAGGCGGAGATTTTTCAATTGTGAAAGATATGGTCGAAAGGGCGTGTGTAATTTCTTCGATTGGGATGACCTGCCTTTGGGTGAATGAGGAAACAAGGTATTGAATCAAATTGCACAAAAATTGAAGCTTTGTGAAGCCGAGTTAGCTTTCAGTGAAAAAGGTTAAGAATATGAAGGTGGAGTTACTTAGTGCCATGGATTTAGCCATGAAGAAAGAGGAAGAAATTGTGAAGTTGAAGTTTGATTTGGAAGCACAAAGAGAGTAGAATAAAAAGGCTACGATGATGATGTTAATTATTGTGATTGTGTTGTTGTACATGTTTAATAGTAAATTAAGTAGGAATTTAGGTGATTTGAAACTGTGTTTGGCATGAAAATGTGTTGTAATCAATTGAAAATTCAGTACAATTTAGTTGTAATCTTTTGTTTAATTGAGTAGTGAAAAATTTGCATTCATGCAAGTTTGGATTCATGTAAGTTTGGATTTAGTAGAATTTAGTAGTAATCTGCTGTTTAACTGAAATTGTTGAATGGAATTGTAAATTTGGATGGCATTTGGATTTGGATTTGGATTTGATTTGAGTAAAGATAGAATAACAGTAATTGAAATTGCAGGTTTGAATAAAGCAATATTCACTTAAATAGATAACAGCCATACAAAATGGCAATATCTTAGACCATAACAAAGATAAAATGTCAATTTTCTGCCACAAAAATCAATAACCCCTAAAGTTAAAATACAGTTGGCATTATAAAAGCCTTTACAGCAAAAAATATCCACATTCCTAAGGTCATAACACAAATGGCACTAGTATAACATTTACAACAACAAAAAACCCTAAGCCAAAACACAGTTGGCATTGTCAAAGCCTTTTTTATAGCCAAAAATACCTACATTCCTAAGGCCATAACACAAATGGCATTGGTATAGCATTTACAGTCTCAAAAGTCCTAAGCCAAAACATATTTGGCAATCTCAAAGCATGTATAGCCAAAATACTTACATTCCTAAACCCAAAATACATCTGACACTGTTATAGCTTGTTGAACCTAAGTTAATAGTACCTCACGGTACTTAAAACATTTTTGAAATAACAAACTAGGATAGTGAAATTAATTGAGTACTAAGTATACTCATAATTAATAAAGTTTACTCGAGTTTGTTTAAGGAAAAACAACTTAGTTTACTGAGTAATTAATTAAGTTATGGCTTAGAGTAAGAAAAGTTAAGTAGAGCTGAGTATTAATAATTTATAAGATATTCATTGAGCTGTGCTGAGTTACTTGTTCAATATAAAAGTTATGTACCTGATAACTTGCAAATACAACATGTTTTATTGTCAATTATCTTATCTCTTATAATGGTTTAATGCTGATTTTGTGGTTAAATTGTGCATAATTAGGTACTGGTTGATTCTGTGGAGAAATGTTAAAGAAATAGAGTTAACCTGGAGTCAAGGTTAACACTGAAGTTGAAGAAGCAGTAATTCGTTAAAGAAGCAATAGTTGTATGGAGTTAGCCTGGAGTCAAGGTTAAGAGGTTGCGGACAGAAGCAAAACTGGAATTAATTCGATCGACCGGAGTCCTATTCTGAGAAGATTTATTACTTTATTAGGGACCTCCTGTTTTGTTATTTTTTTTTATTTATTCTTTTTTTAAAATAAGTTAGGAATTTAGATTAAATGATTTTAATGTTTTGATTTAGGTAGACTTATTGCCTAATTAGGAGATTAGATTATTTTCTATCCTATTTGAGGACTTGTATTTGGGCAGAAGGAAATCTCGATTTTCGGCTAGTTACTTTTAGTTTTCAACGTTATTTTTGTTCTGTTTGGCTATTCTTAGTTTTAATGAAAACTTCAATTTGCTTTTCATCTATCATGAGCAACTAACTTTCTTTTTTTCGGCTGAGGATTGATATCGAGGCTAATCGTAATTGTGAGGCTTTGTTCTTAACTTATCTTTCGTTTTTCAATTTTCGAAGTAATCTGTAATACTTTTTATCATTATATCTTTAACTATTGCAATTTGGCTAATTGTTGTTTTTGAATTTATAATGAACCATCATTTGCATTGAGTTCATATTATTTCATAACTCGGTGGAAAGTTTGTGACAATCGAATTCTTACAATTTTCGTGATTTCTTCGTTTTGAACTAATTCTTCGTGCTATCATGAATATTTGGTTTAAAGTTGGTTCTTCAAATCTTAACACTTTTTAACAATTAAATCTTGTCAGTTATTTCTACAAGTGCCTCGTGAAATCAAGGATATTGATTTAGCTATTTCTACAATCAAATCCATCTTTAAGAAAAGAACTTAATCTTACTATTTCATGATTAAAGCCAACTAATTGATCCTTTCGAAACCCAACTTTTATGTCCATGATCGATTACGATCTGACCGAGATTATCCTCAACCGGAAGAGCCTTTTAATATATATTTTTCTCGTCGCTTTAATACTTAATTTCACAAATTAAATCAAAATCTGAATCCCCCTGTTAATTTATTTTTGCATTGATTTCCTGATCATAATTGATAAAAATTAATTGTTTTGTCCCTGAGGAGACGATCTCATTTACCGCTGCTACGAAATTCATTTGTTTAAGAGTAAACGGGTTTTATTTTATTTTTTACGGATTCAACGCCCGTCAGTACTTTTGACACTTAGAGAAATATTTGACACTTGTGCTACTAACAGTTTATGTGAGAAATAGAATATTCCTTTTATGCTTTTCAGGAGAAAAGGCGCTGAAATTAAAGAAAATATTCCAGTGGTCCTCACAAGACAAAAGGTGTCAGTACGGAATGTTGGAGATTCCTCACTAAAGTCCAAGATAAAAGGAATTTTCTAACATGTAACGTTTCTCAGTGTCTCCGCGCAACTTTGCAACATTAGCAAGTTAACGAATGGCAGAATTCCACGTTGCAACTTGCGCGCCTCTCTATCAGAACGGATTGCTTGAAGACAAACGAGTTTTTGACAATTGATTAATCTCGCGCTTCAACGTTCGAAATCTCTATCTCTAAATGTCCTAGAATTAGTCTCCAACGGCAAAATTCGAAAGATTTGAAGAGAAGAAAAATTGAAGAGCTGTCAGGACGAGAAATTTGCAACAGCTTATTCCAAGACCTTCAACTATAAATAGAAGACTGGAGCAGACGTTCAAACTTAGTGAATCACCTCGAATTTCTTCTAAGAGCTGAAACTCTGTTTAAATACTCCCAGCTTCAAGAAATTCCAAATTAAGCAATCTACAAACACTCACTGTCAAATCTATTCTGTCACTATTCTGTCATATTGTGTATCTATTTCTATTATCCATTAATTCATATACATAACATTCACATATGTGATAATTACTTAATCAATATAATTGCTATTCAACTTAAAGTAATAATAAATAAAAGTCATTAAGATTTTACAACCATCACAAAACCACATATAATATTAATCGAATTCTATAATACACATAGGTCACACAAATAATATAAATTATCTTATGAAATTCAACTATATGTATATTAGGAAACAAGTTCATAAAACTCCTTTAGAGTTAATGTTCGAACTTGAGCCCGAAACTATATCCATCCTAAATTCCAAAATGAGAATATGCGTTGGAAATGGGAAAACTTGGACAAAGTGAAGTATTTCGGAAATTTAGCATTTCTTATTCATAGTTATAAAATACAGTAACATGTCCATCAATTTATTGCCAATACATATTACATATATGGTTTTGATGGGATTGAATATATATTTATGTGATAATTAAGAAGATGATAAGAGTGCAAGTGAAACTTGTGTGTCAATATTATTAAAGGCTAATGTGGGGTGGACTGCATCCCAAAATATATATTTGGATGGGTCGTCACATGTTTCTATTGGCTCTTGACATGTCGGTCCAAATTCGAAAAGTCCAGTTCCACAACATCCCTTCAATGCTACTTCAAATCCTAAATTCAAACCATTTAAACAAACTTAATTAATTATAGGTTTAAATTTAGAAGAACAAACATTAATAATTTATGTTGTTTGAGCGTCATAACCTATTGAATCAACGTCACATATAATAAAATATTTCAAATATCAAAACCAACATATATTAGCAAATCAATAATTAAATACGCCATTTAATTGCATTTATAAGTATATAGATTTTTATTATGTTTTTAGTGGCATATTAAGGTGTATAGGAATTTTTTTTGTCATATAATAATAATAATAATAATAATAATAATAATAATAATAATAATAATAATAATGTTGAATTAATGTGTATTTACTCTATAGCATGATGATAAATCATACACTACATTTAAGTATATTCATGATTTATTATCAACCAAAGTCGTGACATCTTTTGTGAATAAATTAAAGAAATCAATTAAAAACTTATATCAAAATTTATTTTTTATTTTCCACATGAAAAAATAAAAAAATCAGACCCATTTCTAACCATGGAACTTAAGCGGTCTCACCGAATGTCTACCCTAAAAACCTGCACTATTTATTATATTGGATCAGATGAGAAATCCGATCTATTAAAACTTAAAAGGTCTACTACATTCTCTGGGAACAAAACAATTAAAAGTATCACTAAATTAATATTTTTCTAATAAAGTAGTAATACACAGTTCTTAAATAAGTCGAACCCAAAAAGTATATCATTGATCCGTTATAGTGGCAGAAGACACCCTTGATGGAAACAGAGTTTATTATCTAAATATTTTGTAATATTAATTAGGTTCTCTGTAGTTAATTGGATTTTTTTAACACAAAATAGAACACAGGCTTCATGTATAAACAACATTACGTTAATCAATGTCAAACAAGCTCAGCCAATCCAATCCAAATTTCAAATTGAAAACCAAGCAATATCAAAAAATTATTTATGCAAAAAAAGTAACCTGGTAAAATGTTAAAAAGGTCAAAACGTCCACTTATACACAAAAAATCGTAGATATAAAATTCGCTGAAAAAATTGTGATTAAACTAAAATAAATAAATAATATTTCATACCATACTTGGCTGGGTTATTGATAGCATCCAATAAGGGCTTATAAGCATCCAAATACAGAATCTTAGAATTTGGTAGCTCTGTCTCTAAATTAGAGATTAAGATTTTAAGCTTTTGATTGTAGGCAATACTATCGTTATTCTGGTTTTGGATACAGGTCCGGTTATCATCTGTGTCGCCGGCTAGTGTTATTTGTATCGGCAAACATCCGATTGGTGGCAGACTTGTCACAACAATTCTTCTTGCTCCAATTTTGTATAGCCTCTGCATAAATTAATAATCATTGATTAACTAAACAATAATACATATTCCCTACTCGTCTTTTTTAGTTTCATTCTAAGTTTTCATTTTGATTCTATTTAGGTTTAATACATAGTTTGCACCTTAAAGTTCACAAAAAAAATTATGTATCACCCCAACATTTCATGTAAAATTTATTTGGTAATTTGAATTATTAACGCAACTATCACAATTTTTTCTCTAGTTTACCATTATATTAGTTAAGAAAGTTGATTAAATAGTGATTAAAATCAAAGCCGGCCCTAGTGTGGAAGCGAACTAGGCAGCCGCCTAGGGCCCCGAGAAAATTATAAAATATTATATATGCAGGCAGTTATGTTGATTCGGGGCTCCTTGAATATTTACTTTTTCATATACAATTTAGCTTGGGACTCAAAAGTTCAGAATATACGATTTAGCTTAGGCCATATAATTCTTATGGCCAACCCTGATTAAAATCATAAGTATATACACACACAATGGATAAGACATTTTTAAAGGTGCAATCAACTTTTTATTAGTTTTGATAAAAAGTAGTTTCGAAAGACACTTGAAAAAGATATTAGAATCTAATTGAAAACTACCAATTCAACTTTATACTAAATAGACTTATGTGAAATGAATCCATATAGTATAAATTTAACTCTTAATTAGTTTGATTATGTTTTCGTATATTAAAAAAATCAAATAAATACTAACCTTGATGGCATCTTCTAGTTTAGTAAGCACAAAATCTTGGTAGCCAGAAATATTAAACTGCAATGATCTTTCACCCATATTATAAAAATTTGTAAAGTCATTAGCCCCAATGGAGACAATATATAAAGCAGTTTCAACAATAGAATTAGCCTTCTGTTCACCAACCAATATTTTCATCCTTAGCAAAGCTAGCTCAAACAAACCAATTTGAGTAGGCAAACTAAGAGCATTAGGCGCCCTTGCAGCTGTTAAAAGGTCTAATCCTGACCCCGCAGAAGCAAAACTTACTCCGGTTAGTAATTCTTGGTCATTGACGAGTGACCGATTGAGATAAGGCGGTATCAACTCTTTTATCCCCTTTTTAGATGCTAATAAATCTATTGGAAGCTTTCCGTTACTAAATCTTCCAGTAGGTTCTTGGTTGGGAAAATCTCGGCCATATGGTCGAAAATTAGAACGAGAGGTAGTGGGAAGAAAATTGTTGTTACCCGTATCGGCTGTTGAATCTCCAAATCCAAAAATAGCCGAAATTTTTGAAGAGGAAGCAATGGTTGTCACTGAAAGTAAGGAAACAATGGAGAATAGCAAGAAAATGGTTGCGGAGGTTTTAGGCTCCATGATTGGTTAATTTGTTTGTGTTTATTTTCAATAAGTAGAATGAGCTTGGTGGTATGAGGGTGCGTGGATCATATATTTATAAGTAGTAAAGTTTCATATAAATGTAGCAAAAGTACATAATTAATGGACCCATATTAAAAGTATTCACATATAGAGTTTAAAGCATCTTTAGTAGTTTATTTATTTCACAAATTATCTTGACACATAGGAATGAATAAACAATCAATTTGAAAATGCATCCTTAGTAGGGTGTCCAGCCCATCTTCCTTGTATGATATGGCATTATGTGTCATCTCAAATTGTATACAATGTCTATTTGATTGTCTAGATATAGACAATCAAATAGACATTCTCTACAATAAATAAATTTTAAAAATGAATACATAATCTATTATTCCTACCTTATTAGACTTTGTCTATTTTAAATATAATTTAAATTGGAATAGACAATATATAATTCTTATCTTATAAATAGACATTTGTATTTTTAAAACTAATATCAAACCATCAAATAGAACTTCTATTCTACATGCCATATAAACTTGAAATCCACAAACTACTGAAGATATTCTTAATGGATCCGCAAGTAACAAGTTAAAAATGCGAGAATTAATTCAGGTTTGACTCTAATTAAATACATTGTTGCATTTATCAAGTTAATTAGTTCCAATTACTCCACCATCAACTTTATAAAATTTCACACACACACACACACACACACACACACACACACACACACACACATATATATATACATATATATGTATATATATATGTATCTATATATATAATATATATATATATATATATATATATATATATATATATATATATATATATATAATTTATATATAGATATATATATATA